>JANEHK010001168.1:0-14443 GCA_025960845.1 Tachycineta bicolor | reverse complement strand
TCCCCATAAAAGAGACCACTGACCTAATTCAAAGAACAAACTATGCATGCTCAATGGCCTTTTATCTAATTATGATATGAAGCAGAGGATGCCAGGCATTAGTGTTATGAATATGTATTAGCATTTTGGGTATTCAACACCTATGTAAATAAATAGAGTCTGTAATCACTTGTAACTTTGCAGTGCATATTAGCGAGTGATCCCGTGCAGCTGCCCAGCACTGCATTAAACCTACACTTTCTAACTCTAACCTGTTAGAGAGTCTTTTGTCCATCACAGCTGGGTATTGACATTAGATCAATATCCGTATTTTAATAAATCACCCATCATTGCCGCCCCTCCAGCCCTAGCACCCCTCGCCGGGGTCCCAGCAATCCCAGGTGTCCTCCATTCTTGGGGTCCCCACTTTGGGGTTCTGGGGGTCTCCTCTCTCAGGTGTCTCACTTAGGGAAACTGCAGCTTTCCTGAGGCTCCCCAAACCTGGTGTCACTGCCCCCCACCAGTCCTGTGCAGTCTCCACATGGCACTGGCAGAGCTTGGAGGGCCTGGCTGGGGAAGCCCAACCCCCCTGTGTGGGCACCCACATCCTCCCACCCCCTGCCACGGCTCTGCCACCACCGCCACTGGGACCCCCAAAAACACCCCCCAAGGGCCCCCGATGTCACCCCGAGGGGCATCTGCAGCTCGGCTTTGGAGCCCTGCAAACTCCAAATATCTCCCCTGAAACAAGGCAGAAAAGAATTTTGTAACAACAGTTGTTGGAATAGTATGTATTTTTAATAGACATTGAGGTGCATGGGGATTAACTTCACTAAAGACATGCATGAACACTAGAGAGCTTGCCTCTCTTATTATTCTTTGAGGTCTTACACATGCATGGCATTGCACAATCTGCCTTATACATATTTATTCTCTGGCCTCATTCATCCTCACTTCCTATGGTAATTAACTCCTCTTGGTACATCCTCTTGGGCATGCTTAGTTCGTCATGGTGGTCTCTGAGGGTCTCTAGAAGATGAAACAAATTGAGTCTTCCCCAGTGAACTCTTCACCTTTATTTTTTTTGTGTGTGCATTGGTCCTTTTGGCATTGTTTAAAGGCAAGATGTCAGTTTCTAGTGAGTCTGTGTTTTTCTCTTTCTTTGCATTTTTTGCTTTGTTTTCTTGTTATGTTTAGGTTAGTCTTTCTTGTTATCACTGAGGGGTCCTGGATGTTTGTACTGCTTTAAAATATGTAAACAGGCACAGCACTCCATATTCACTAAATGCCTTCTAAAATGTACAATACCTTCTAAAATACAGCGTATGCTCTTAAGTTTCCTATAAAGATTAGCTGGAATTTTCAAGCCTCCTTCTCATGCCCTCCTCTTTCTATAGACCTAGTAAAATCTTTTACTACTCCTGGGGCTTCGCTCTAGCTTTAACTCGCTCTCTTGATAATCCTCTTTTAACATTATCCTAGGTGTTTTAGATAATGAGGTTAAAATTGCAACTCGCTTTAACATCCTCTAGTTCTATATGAGTACTACAATAGACATTATTAAATTTATATTAAATAATATCAGCAAAATAATGTTGGGGGGACATAGAGTGTTTAAGACTCTAGTTGCATTTAGTGACTATCTAAAGAGTGCATCCAACAAGAGTTGTGGCTTGTGTCTTGCTTTACTTTTTGTAGAACTCTCCTTATTTCTTTTGTATCATGTTGGACAGTTACTAAAGTGTTTTTTCTGTTATCTTGAATTTGTTTTACAATTTTGTTCAAGTCTTCATGCTTTATTAATTGCTTTACTAGGGTTAGGTTTATTCTAATAAGAGTGGCTAAGAATTAGTGATAGATTTTATAATTAGACTTGATTAACTGATGGGTTATAACTGACGCTAAATATGAAAAGTTGTACTTGATAATCTTAACAAAATTGTAGATACAGAAATTAGAATTATTTTTAGCAGGTAAGGATATATTATTTCTTGTCCTAGGTTACAGTGTAAGATGTGCCCAAAGTATGCATTCTATCACCATCTACATGAGCTGTTGAAGCTAGGTTGGGCAGTGTTTCCCTTGCCCCCTGGCTCCAGACTATCTTCTCTTAATGGCCCATCAATGCCCTGCTGCATGACTCATAGATAACTCCCTCCAGGTGCTATCTCTGTTTAATGGGCAATCAAGGACCCATTGCAAGACTGATAAAATGATATCAGCCCATTGTGAGATGCTCTGCTCAGGGGGAGGAGCCAGGCATTCCCACCTGGATAGAATCTGGGATTTGGGACAGCACAGGCAGCCTTACCCACTGGATTCCCAGAGGACAAGAGCTCCCAGACCTTTTCATGGGAACACTGCTCCAACCAGACTACTTCATCTGGACTGCTACCACCACCACAGGGAATCAGGTTGTATTCTGACTCTGTCAGTGATCTTTTGTACTATTGCATTTATTTTATTTTACCTTTTTTTCCTCACCTCATATTAAATTGTTTTATTCTGACTTGGAGTCTCTCGCTGGTTTTGCTTTCAAGCCAGCACCTCTAGGCATCTCTTTCACCTACTTTCTCTGTTAGAATTGACCGGTTCTTCCTCTCTTTGATCACAAATTTCGTCAAATAAGACTAAAAAGCAATGATGCCTTCCAACATGGTCATCTATTCAGTATATTTCACATTTTCCCATTTATTAGGTATCAAGACTTAATTCTGACTTGTAATAAATACATTCTTTCAGCTTTAAGACACATAGGACATGAATTTCATTGAAATTGGCTCATTAATATTTATTTTCTTTCAGAGTGGCTCATGGAATATTTCAAGTTTGGATAAGCAATTAATGCCTCAGTGACTAACAGGGAAAAGGTAACTGAGCAAGTAAATAATCTCTTGCTTAGATACGAAGCAGTCTCTGCAGTTTTAGAAGAGAATTTCATTACATTTTATGAGCTTTAAAGAAGCAAATGGAGAAAAAAATCTATGTGTTTAGAAGTATCACACATAATTATGCAAGTGTTAATGTGAGAATCTACAGAGTATCCTGCCTAATGATACATGTAGTTGTGCAGGTTTTTTATTCATTCATGAGTGTGTTTGTATAAATAACCTTACTGAAAGGATTATTTCCAACGCTTTGCAAGAATATTTAGATGTATATTCATGCTCACAACTCTGTGTGCTGTGGAAAGAACACTAATGCCTATATAGCACAATTTCCTTTTACACAACCCTTTTTTTTCACAGTAATTTGCAACTTGTTTTCTGTTCTGCTTGGGTCAGCAGAGCTGTGCCACTCCGTCTCCAGCTGGAATTTTTCTTTGTTTGCCTTTTGTTTTTCCTTCTGTTCCAAAATCACCTTTAATTCCTGCCTCCCACAGCTCTGCCGACTGACAAATAAGCGCAGCACCAGCTCATTGTCTCAGTACCTGTGCATTTTTTGATGCCATTCTGCAGAACCGAGTAGAGATGTGGGGGCTGTGCAACTGTGAGATTTGTGGATTTTTGTATTTTCACACCTATGTATTGTCATAGATTTAATGCCGCTTCTGCTCCTGAAGTGTGTATATGTCCATTTCTCTACTGCTTTTGCTCAGGGCATAGCGTACCCTGTGCTTTTCAGCTGGAACAGAACTTTTTTAGCAAACATCTGGGTGAATGCTCATGCAGATATAGTGTAATAGAGATTTAAGAGAGCTGCATCATACAAAACAAGAACAGAGTGCCTTATGAGGAGAATCTGAAGCAGATGGTCTGTAGTCCTTACGCACTGGATAACAGCTAACAGTGCCTGTTGTTACAAAGCACCTTGAGACTCATCCTGTGCTTCCTCTGTGCTCGGCCTGAGTTGCCACATGCTGGTCTCTGAGCTTGTGCCTAGCCAAGGAAATCCCCATGGAGGGCCCTGTACAGCCTCATGAATGCACAGGAATTGTATCACACATTTAAGCCTCCCATACATGCAAAAAGCCTTAACCCAACTAAAACACCACAGCAAACAAAAGCTTCAAAACAACAAAACAAAACAAAACACCCCAAACAAGCAAACAGAAAGCCCATGGAAATTTGTTCACAAGTTATAATCAATTGTTTCATGTCACCTCCATTCTGTTCTCCAAACGACTGTCAATGCTAAGACAGAAGGACAGAGAGGGATTTTAGCAAGATTGACAAAGTTCTGCTATGGATGGAGCCTGCCAGTAGAAGAGCCTGTTTCCACTGCCTGTCTGCATGGATGGATGGCACAGCCCCGGGCCATGGCAGAGCAGCCTCCTGTGTCACCTACAGCGCCATTCAACAGCAGCTGAAGCCACTCTCACCCTGGATTGCCCAAGTGCTGCTCTGGCAGCGTCCTCAGCTCTCTCTTGCACCCCTTTCCCTGTGTGCTGTGCCCTGGCAGCTGAAAGCCGAGCTGGCTGAGAGAGTGTCTGTGCTCTCAGCCAGAGTTCGCTGCTGCTCTTTGAAGACTTGTGCTGCCTCACGCTGGGGAACCCGCAGGTGAGAGCTTCTGTAGCAGGATTTTTGGAGACAGACACAGAGAGGCCTTACAGTGCTGGGAAAGTTCTGGTGTTCTAGAACTGTCAAGGAAGTTGAGCCTGAGAACCAGGACACTGAGCCTGAGAACCAGATTTTTCCCTCAACAAAGTGTAAACAGGTAACTGCAAAGGAATGCTTATGCAGATAACACTAGCCAATAGCGAGTAGTAAAATGCCGTGTGAACAGCACTAGAACAATATATGTATAAAATAACCCTGTGTACTCTCAATAAACGGAGCATTTGCCATTACTTCTGTGAAGAAGGTGTCTGACTCTGGCTGTTCCCCGTGGCTTTTTTTTTTTCAAAATCACCTTCAGCCCAGGGTTCAGAGCCAGGAATGTCTTTGCGTGCTGAGCCTTTGCTGCAGCCACAAGGAACTCTCCTGACTCAGGGTCACCCTTCCTGCTCAGCCAGGCTCCCCAGTGTTTCCGCAGCAGGAAATTGTCGTGTCTGGGTGGTACCGATGCCAACCAATGCCACACCTGGGCAGTTCAGGTGCTGGCCATTTGCTGGATCTGGACCCCTGGCACCAGCAAATGACTGCATCTCAGCAGTGCTGGTGCCAGCACCAGGAACTTTGCAGATTTGGCTTTCTGTGCCAGCAAATTGCTGGACTGAGGCTGCACCAGCACCAGGAAATTTCTCAATCTAGGCAATGTGGCAGTGCCAGCAAATACCAGATTTCAGGCACCAGTTAGAGCTGCTAAGAACTGGATCGACACTCTCTTCCTTCCTTCCTTCCTTCCTTCCTTCCTTCCTTCCTTCCTTCCTTCCTTCCTTCATTACTGAAACCACGTGCCCTCACCCTCCCCACATCTCTGGCACTTCACCTCAGCCCCCTACAGGTGCACACCTTTACCTCAGCCTTCCCAATTTAACTGCAACTGCCCAAAAGAGACTTCAAGGCCCCAAATTTACTACCAGCAGCAGGAGCATCCCCAAAATTGGTCCCTGATGTCCCTTCCTCTAGTGCCACATTCCAAAAGCCCAAACCACCCCATCCCCCCTTCCAATCCTCACCCCTCACAAACGTCATCCCACCCCCACAGTTCCATCCCAACCCCACAGCACTACACCCCACCCCAACCAATCCATCCCCATCCCATCCCATCCCATCCCATTCCATTCCATCCCATCCCATCCCATCCCATCCCATCCCATCCCATCCCATCCCAATGCTCACAGCTCCAGGAGACTTTGGACACCGTTCCTGGGGATGCCCAGGCTGCCACTGTTGGGCTTTCTATGCAGGGCAGGGGCCTGCACTCCTTGATCCCACTGCCTCCCTCCCAGCTCAGCCTTGGTGTCTCCTCCAGGTGCTGCCAGAGCTCTTGGGGCCAGGCCAGGAGAGGCAGAGCCCCAACATTCCCCTCTCTGGGACATCACCGTGCTGGCAGCTCCAAGGTTCCCCTCTCTGTGACACCACAGCTGGGGGCAGCTCCAACATTCCATGCCTTGGAGATGCTCCAAGGGAAGCGTCCAGAGCCACACTCAGTCACCAAACTGGCCGGGCACTGAGCACCCTGGACTTGGTGTAAGAGTCGGTCTGAAGTTCCCCTCATTTGCCTCATGATCATTGTGAGGACCCCAAGGACCCCACTGCAGTTCTGACCTGCTCGAGGTGGATGCGTGCCAATCGTCTGCAGGTGCATTTTCCTGTGTCACCACACCACGGTACACTGGCTTTGAGCAGTGTAATGGCAGTTCTGTACCTGAAGATTGCACCTGCTTCACCGTCCCTGCTGCATGACGATAGCCTATGAGTTTCCCCACCTCTTGGCCAAGTGGACTTTCTGGGGTAACTTTGGTGGTCCCGCACAGAAGATCCCTCATCTGCTTCACAACCACAGTTACAGACGGAGATCAAAGCCCCCTCCCAAGGACTGAGACATGAGACCCCTACAACCCCAGTGTGGGGGGCTGGGGCTGACTTAACCAAATCTAGATGTTTGCCTGCAGGTGTGGTTGTTGGACCAAGAAGATAATGGCTCTCGCTTACTGTTGAGAACATGGACTACCTGTTCCCCCTGCGATGGAGGACTATGATAACAACCCCTGAGTGAACCAGAGATTTTGAGAGACTCTCCCCAATGTGACAGGTGGATCCATCGACTGGAACATGAGGATTTTGTCTCCACGTTTCGTAGCTATATCCCCCCTTTCCTCTCTCTCTTTATCTCTTTCTCTCACTCTTAATCCCTCTATCACATTTGCTATGGTCAATCAATAAAAAGTGTATTTGTTCTGATTCATAGTGAAATCCCCTCTGTGCTGTGTTTTGCACTCTGAGATCAGTAAATGAACCATTATGACCCCTGCTTGTATGAACAGATCGTAATAAGAGGCAGCAGGATCATGGAGTGCAGACCCCTGCCCTGCACAGACAGCCCAACAGTGGCAGCCTGGGCATCCTGTTGGAGCGATGTCCAAAGTCTCCTGGAGCTGCAGCAGCCTCAGAGCTGTGAGCACTGCAGTGGCCACAGAGCTCTGGGGAAAGGTCCCAGCCCTGGCTTGGGGCTGGGCCAGAGCCCAGGGAGCAAATGAACTTGCAGCTGCTGCCCCAGAGCAGGGAAGAGCAGGAATTGCTGGCTGGGAGAGACTCCTGCCAAGGGCCTGCAGCACCAGGACACAGGCCATGGCTGGACGCTGCTTGGGGCCAGGGTGAGCTGGGATGTGGGGATGGACTTGTTCCCTGGGAGGGTGGTGGGGCCCTGGCAAGGTCCAATGTAAACTGAGAATTAAAGTCTGAGGGGTTTAGTGATAGTTGGGAGAGGTAGGGATGATGAAATGAGGGGCAGTGAAATGGACCAACACTTGCCAATATTACTCTAATTCAAATGCTGTAATCAGGCTAGAAATAGAAATAAAGGAAGGAGGGGAAAAGATCTTGAAGAAATGCAAGCTTGAATTAAAAATCGAAAAATCAAAAAAATTTTGCATGTGAAAATCAAAAATTGAATTGGCTGACAAGAAGTGCAGGGAGAGGGATGGAAGTTTGCCCAATTAATCTTCATTGAAATTGCAAGTTTATATTTTCCATTCCCGAAAGGAAGTATTTTCTCTGAAATCTTGAAAATAGGGAACAAAGTCTAACTCAGGAAAGGAGATACGATGAGAAACAGTGCAAATGAAAACCATGGAAATTTTGAACCAGAGTGAGAGAGGCCACGTGGACTGAGATGAAATAAGCAGCAGTGAAAAGGACCAAGACTCGACAAAAGTACTCCAATTCAAAAGCTGAAATCAGGCAAGAAATGGAAAAAAAGGAAGGAGAGGAAAAGACGCAGAAGAAAGTCAATCTTAAATTGAAAAAGGGAATATTTTGAAAGCATGTGAAAAGAGAAAAGTGAATGGGATGACAAGAAGTACAGCGAAAGGGTCAGGAGCTTGCACAAGTAATCTTCATTCAAATCTTGAAAAAAGAGAACAATGTTTAATAAATGCCCAGGAAATGAGATATGCTGCAAAGGAGTGTGAATGAAAACTATGGGAAAATTTGGAACCAGAATAATTGAAACCAAATGGACTGAGATGAAATGAGGGGCACTGAAATGGCCCAACACTTTCCAAAAGTACTCCAATTCAAATGCAGAAATCAGGCAAGAAAGGTAAATAAAAGAAAGAGAAGAAAAGAAATTGATAAAGAAGCAAGCTTAAAAGGAAAAAGGGAAAATTCACACACAACGTGAAAATTCAAAGCTGGATGGGATGACAAGAAGTGCAGGGAAAGGGACGGAAGCTTGGCCAATTAATCTTCAGTGTGATAGCAAGATGTCATTCCATATCCGAGAGAAAAGTCTTCCTTTTGGGAAAAAGAATGAAATCTTTAATACAGAGAAAAAAGTTGAACAAACGCTCAGGTAATGATACATGATGAAACTGTGCGAATGAAATCTACCGAGAAAATTTGGGACAGGAGGGACTGTGTCCAAATTGATTGAGATAAAATGAGGGGCACTGAAAAGGAACAACACTTGTCACAGTTATTACAAATCAAATTCTGACATCAGGCAAGAAATTGAAATAATGGAAGGAGAAGATTAGAAACTGAAGAAATTCAAGATTAAAATGGAAAATAAAAAATTTTGAAAGCATATGAGAAGCCAAAATCCAATGGGATGACAAGAAGCGCAAGGAAAATGACAGAAGCTTCACAAGTAACACTCACTGAAATTTTGAAAACAGAGAACAAGTCGACTAATTACTCAGGAAAGGAAATATGATTGGAAACAGTGCAAACTTAAAAAGGGGAAAAAAAAAAAAAAAAAAAATAAAAAAAAAAAAAAAAAAAAAAGAGAGAGAGAGAGAGAAAATTTGGAACAGGAGTGATTTAGACCAAATGGACTGAGATGAAATGAGGGGCACTGAAAAGGACCAACACTTGCCAAAAGTACTCCAATTCTAATGCTGAAACCAGGTGAGAATTGGAAATAAAGGAAGGAAGGAGAGGAAATTAAATTGAAGAAATACAAGCTTAAAATGAAAAAGGGAAAATGTTGAAAGCCCGAGAGAAGCAAAAAGTGAATGGGATGACAAGAAGTGCAAGGAAAGGGACAGAAGCTTGCCCAATTATTCTTCATTGAAATTGCAAGATTTCATTTCCTATCCCAAACAAAAGGTCTTCCTTTCGGGAGAGGGAATGAAATCTTGAAAACAGGGAACAAAATCTAACAAACACTTGGGAAAGGAGATATGATGAGAAACAGTGCGAATGAAAACAACCGAGAAAATTTGGGAATGGAGTGATTGAGACCAAATGGACTGAGATGAAATGAGGGGCACTGA
Organism: Tachycineta bicolor; assembly: GCA_025960845.1. Classification (NCBI taxonomy): domain Eukaryota; kingdom Metazoa; phylum Chordata; class Aves; order Passeriformes; family Hirundinidae; genus Tachycineta; species Tachycineta bicolor. The sequence goes on along the minus strand of JANEHK010001168.1, from coordinate 5,139 downwards.
AAAGGACAAACATTTCCCAAAAGTACTCCAATTCAAATGCTGCAATCAGTCAAAAAATGGAAATAAAAGGAGAGGAAAAAAAGTGAAGAAATGCAAGCCTTAGCTGAAGAAGACAAAATTTTGAAAGCACGTAAAAAGCACTAAGTGAATAGGATGAGAAGAAATGCAGGGAAAGGGACAGAAGCTTGTCCAATTAATCTTCATTGAAATTGAAAACAGGGAACAAGGCCTAAGATATGCTCATGAAAGGAGATATGATGAGAAAGAGTGCGAATGAAAACAACCTAGGAAATTTAGAACCGGAGTGATAGAGACCAAATGGATTGAGATGAAATGAGGGGCACTGAAAAGGACCAACACTTGCAGAAAGTACTCAGTTCAAATGCTAACATCAGGCATGAAAATTAAATAAAAGAGGAAGAGGAAAGAAATCTAAGAAATGGAAGCTTAAAATGAAAAAGGGAAAATTTTGAAAGCACGTGAAAAGGACAATGTTAATGGGATGAGAAGAAGTGCAGTGAAAGTGATGGAAGCTTTGCCGATAAACCTTCATTGACATTGCATGATTTCATTGCCCTTTCCCAAAAAGAAAGTCTTCTTTTTGGGAACCGGTATGAGATTTTGAAAAGAGGGGAAAAAAGTCTAGCAAACGCTCAGGAAAGGAGATATAGTGAGAAACAGAGCAAATGAAAAAATCCGAGATAATCTGGAACAGGAGTGATTGAGACCCAAATGACTGAAATGAAATCAAGGGCAGTGAAAAGGACCAAAACTTGAAAAACATACTCCACTTTAAATGCTGGCACCAGGTAATAAAGATAAATAAAATAAAGAAAGGAAAAGAAATTGAAGAAATGCAAGCTTAAAATTAAAAATGGAATATTTTGAAAGAACATGAAAAGAAAAAATTAGATGTGATGACAAGAAGTGCAGGGAAAGGGGCGGAAGCTTGCCTAGTTTATCTTTATTGACATGGCAAGATTTAATTCCCTTCAGGAAAGTTTTTTGGGAAAGGGAATGAATCTTGAAAACAGGGAACAAAGCCCCTAACAAACGCTCAGGAGTGGAGATATGATGAGAAAAACTGTGAATGAAAAATAATGAGACATCAGGGGCAGTTAAAAGGACCAACACTAGCCAAACGTACTCCAATTCAGATGCTGAAATCAGGCAAGAAAGGTAAATAAAAGATGAGGAAAAGAAATTGAAGAAATGCAAGCATTAAGTGAAAATGGAAAATTTTGAAAGCCTGTAAAAAACACAGGGTGAATAGGATGACATGAAGTGCAGGGAAAGTGACGGAAGAAGCTTGCCCAATTAATAATCTTCATTGAAATCACAAGATTTCATTCCCTTTCTTGAAATGAATGTCTTTCTTTCTTTCTTTCTTTCTTTCTTTCTTTCTTTCTTTCGTTCTTTCGTTCTTTCTTTCGTTCTTTCTTTCGTTCTTTCTTTCTTTCTTTTTCTTTCTCTCTCTCTCTTTCTCTCTGTCTTCCTTTTCTTCCTTTTCTTTCTTTTCTTTCTTCTGCCATTACCCTCCCAAACTCACTGCCACTCCACCTCAGCCCTGTTACACAATTGCTACAGGCACCAGCACCTGCACAAAACTGCCTCTTGCTTGCTGCCCTCTACTCCAACAGCCCAAAACACCCCATCCACCACTGCAATCCCTACCCCTCCCTACTTTCACAAAACCTCTCACACTGAAATCCCCACATTACACTGCTCCATGCCATGCCAGGCCATACCATGTCATGTCTTCGGGCCACCAAGTCTCCTCCAACCAGACCTTGCACACTTCCAGCCATTCCAGGGCAGCCACAGCTTTTCCTCCCACTCTGTGCCAGGGCCCCACCGCCCTCCCAGGGAACAAGTCCATCCCCACATCCCAGCTCACCCTGGCCCCAAGCAGTGTCCAGCCATGGCCTGTGTCCTGGTGCTGCAGGCCCTTGGCAAGAGTCTCTCCCAGCCAGCAATTCCTGCTCTTCCCTGCTCTGGGGCAGCAGCTGCAAGTTCATTTGCTCCCTGGGCTCTGGCCCAGCCCCAAGCCAGGGCCGGGACCTTTCCCCAGAGCTCTGTGGCCACTGCAATGTTCACAGCTCTGAGGCTGCTGCAGCTCCAGGAGCCTTTGGACATCGCTCCAACAGGATTCTCAGGCTGCCACTGTTGGGCTGTCTGTGCAGGGCAGGGGCCTGCACTCCATGATCCCGCTGCCTCTTATTACGATCTGCTCATACAAGCTGGGGTGATGATGGTTCGTTTAGTGATCACAGGATGCAAAACACAGCACAGAGGGGATTTCAGTATGAATCGAAACAAATGCACTTTTTATTGATTGACCATAGCAAATGTGATACAGGTATTAAGAGTGAGAGAAAGAGATAGAGAAAGAAAGAGAGGAGAAAGGGGATATAGCTGCCAAACTTGGAGATGAAATCCTGGTGTTTCGGTTGATGGGTCCGCCTTTCACATTGGGGAGAGTATCTCTCAAAATCTCTGGTTAACTCAGGGTTTTTTAATATAGTCCTCCATTGTGGGGAGAACAGATTATAAGAATAACCTGATCAAAGCCACCAAGGGGGAACAGGTAGTCCATGATCTCAGCAGTAAGAGAGAGCCATTGTCTTCTTGGTCCAACGACCACGCCTGCAGGCAAATATCTCACTTTGGTTTAGTCAGCCCCAGCCCCCCCTACTAGGGTTGTAGGGGTCTTATGTCTCAGTCCTTGAGAGGGGCTTCATACAGAGGTCTCAATCTCAGTCCTTGGAAGGGGGCTTTGATCTCCATCTGTCACTGTGGTTGTGGAGCAAATGAGGGATTTTCTGTGGGAGACCACCAGAGTTATCCCAGAGAGTCCACTTGGCCAAGAGGTGGGGAAATTCAAAGGCTATTGTCATGAAGCTGGGAGCATGAAGCAGGTAGAAATGTCAGGTACAGAACTGCCATTACACTGCTCAAAGCCAGTGTACCGTGGTGTGGTGACACAGGAAAATGCACCTGCAGACAATTGGCAAGCATCCACCTCGAGCAGGCCAGAACTGCAGTGGGGTCCTCGGGGTCCTTATGATGATCATGAGGCAAATGAGAGGAACTTCAGACAGGCTCTTACATCACCCCATGACTCACTATTGTCTTTAAGGGATCTTCACAGTGTCCTTGCAAAGTCTTTAGGACTCATCAACATTGGTAGTATATTCTGAGGAACAGAGACAGTATGTAGAGAGAGAGAGAGAAAGAAAGAAGGGAAAGGAAAAGTAGAAAAGGAAAAGGAAACAATAAACAAATGTCTAATGATTAAATAGATCATAAAGAATTGAAAGAATAATAATAATAATCAGTGCTAATTAAAAAAATTCTTTCAAAACAAATCACAAATAATCAAGTTTTTTTCACAAGGTTATAAAAGGAAATAATTTCAAAACATACATTCACATTTTATAATCGCCTTGTGTCAATAGCCTTGGGGATGTCCATAGGTGAGAGGACATCTGCCAGGTTATGAGCATTAATTATAGATGTCAACCGTGTTAACCGTTTCATCATTCTCCTGTTCATCATGAATAAAATTGCTGATAAAAGAAAACAAAATAAAACTAAAATCAAAAGGACAATGATGGGATGACACCATTTGTTCAAGGCACTTGTAGCAGTAGCTGACCACCCAAAAAGAGTATCCCACCTCCTGTGCTCGACATCTTTCCTTACCCTTTCTATAACACGAGGTATTTCTTTCACATTATGATGAACAGTTATCAGGGTTTTCTGCCCATCTTTCTTGATCTTTTCCAAAATTTCTATTATGTCCTGGTGAAGCAACAATTGCTTTACCAAAGTAAGGTTCATTCCAATGGGAGTAGGTGATAGTTTGTGAATCAGTGTGTAATTTGATTGCAAAAGGTAATGAGAGGTAACTGGAGCTTTATAAGAAAAATCGCATCCTGTGATTTTATTAAAATTGCGAGCACAAAAATTTGAATGATTTTTAGTATCTACTACTACATTTTCGACAAATACCATATCACAAGTAGTTCTAAAGCATGCACAACCATTACCTATATATATAAGGACTGTTTCTGGACCCTCGTTAGGATGAATTTCAAAATGACAGATATTTTACTTAGTGTCCAGACAAATATCTTGAGCTATAACTGCATTACTTTCACAGATAAACCCTTGTTGTTTTCAGACAATACGGGATTCTAAGTTAACAGCTTGCCATTTCTCACCAATCTGACAGGCCCATTCCCTATGCTCTGAAGGGTAGAGAATAGCTCCATCATGATTCAATCCTAATGCAATGATAGGGAATATCAAATGCACTGAAGCATTTCGTATGGTTAACACAAAAGCTGTAGCCGTGTTTGTAATAGGGTTGTAAGTAAAATTCACTAAGTTCCACGAGGACTGGAATTCTCTTTCAAAGTCAGTGGCATTGTCCCAAATTATTTCCCATATTTCAGTAGGAAAAGTGCCTTCTTCACCTTCTCTTATAATAGAGGCAGCAACTGACTGCATCCACAGTTGAGCCTGGGTACAGCTGAGGGCCAAAGAAACATTGGTTTGTGTAGCATTGAGCGAATCAATAACCAATTTATGGTCATTCACATTTACCTTTTCCCAGTTTGGTTATATGTTTAATAACAAACACTGATGTGTTCCCAAAGCCAAGAAGAAGAACAGTAGTGGTTGTTGTAATTTAGTCAGGTCTCTAGTTGTGGCAGCCAATTTATTCAGTATTCCTTCTGAATCAGTATTATTTAGAATTCCCAATCCTGTTCCCGTAACACCAGTTATGTCTCTAAGTGTCTGCTTTTTAAAAGAGTTCCACTTTCGCAACCAGACTGTCCAACCTTCCAAGGAAGTCTGCAAGAAAGGTGAACAAGCTGGCTGAATTTCTGAGACATTATTTTGCATCAGCAATTTGACTTGCTTAAGAGACCATGCCGGACTGAACAGTATTTGTTGTTGTCCTGTCTTCCTAATTATATATGGTCCTATTTCAGAAATTCTCGGGCTAAGCCTAACCAGTGGTTGGGTTGGAGTGTTGGTAATATGAGCTGTAGTAAATTGGGCTATAACATTTATTTTAAATTTAAAAGAAAGCCTTTGAGTATTTTTGGCCCAAACACAAACTACTTC
>JANEHK010001167.1:0-14443 GCA_025960845.1 Tachycineta bicolor | reverse complement strand
CTACCATTGTTTTCACATAGTTGTGAAATTCTCCCGTTTTCCTGGTTTTTTTTCTTTCTTTCACATTTTGTTTCTTCAGATTGTTCCCTTGTCTCTGAATTTACATTTCGTCCCGCGTTTAAAGAATGTATTTGGAATAATTTGAGCAAATTATGGTCTTTTCCCCTGCTTGTCATTTCATCTCAGTCCTCTTGGCTGTGATCTCTCCATTTCACAGTTTCTGGAGGTTTTTCCTTTCCCCTCTTTTTGAGCATATCTCCTTTCCAGAGCACTTGTTCGACTTGTTTTTCTGATTTCAGGATTTCATTCCCATTCCTGAAAAGTAAAGCCTTCCTTTCAAAAAAGGGAATGTCCTGGTTTGTAGACAAATTTGGGGGAAAACCCAAATATAGGATCCCTCTGGGAAGCAAACCCAAGTGGCCCCTCCCTCCAAACAGTCCGGGAAAAAAAACCCTTTGTGGAGAAAAGTGGAAAAAACATTTTTACTAAACAAATAAAGTGCATACAAGTATGAAGAATGAATAATATGAAACAATAAAACCTCTCGTTCTGGAGTGAGATGGCAAATTGAGAAAGTCCTTGCCTTGGGTGGAGCTCGGCTCTCTCTCAGTCTCTCATCAGTCCCAGTCCCTCCGGCGCTGCTGGAAAACGCCGAGGTCCAGGCCCCAGTGGGCCGCAGTTGCAGCCCCCAGTGCTCCCCTGGGTTTTCAGTCCAGAGCAGGTTTAAACGGTTCCAAGAAAAAGGAAAGAAAAAAAAACAGTCCAGGGAACTTCTGCGCCCTAGCTAGCTGAAACTAACTAAAAGCAAAAAGATCTCTGTCCTGCAGTCTCTCCAAGCCTCCGCCGAACACCGTCCGCCGAAGAATGTGGAGGAGACAGGCAGTTTTCTCAAAACAAACTCTGCGCTTCTCATTGCTCTTAGAACCAGTCTTAAAGGCACAGGACTCTATATACAGCAGAAACAGAACAGACGATTGGGGATACAACCATCATAAAGTTACCCAAGGACAGGGAATGAAATCTTGCAATTTCAGTGAGGATGAAACTGGAAAGCTTTGCTACATTTCCCGGCAATTCTTGTCATCCCATTCACTATCATTGTTTTCACATGGCTTGAAATCTATTGGTTTTTTTTTTTTCGCATTTTGTTTCTTCAGATTGCTTTCCTGTCTCTGAATTTACAGTTCTTCCCGTGTTTAAGGTTTGGATTTAGAATAATTTGAGCAAGTTATGGTCTTTTTCACTGGCCCTCGTTTCATATCAGTTTTCTTGGCTGTGATCCCTCAATTTCCAAAATTTCTGCATTTCTTTCCATTCCACGCTTTTTGACCATATCTCGTTTGCAAAGCACTTGTTAGATTCGGTTTTCGGATTTTAAGGTTTCATTCCCATTCCTGAAAAGAAAAGCCTTCCTTTCAGGAAAGGGAATGAAATCTTGCGATTTCAATGAGGATTAAACTGGAAAGCTTTGATGCATTTCCCTGCACTTCTTGTAATCCCATTCACTGTCACTGTTTTCACATGGTTTTTAAAATTTTTGCATTTTTTTTTCACATTTTGTTTCTTCAGATTGCTCTCTTGACTCTGAATTTACATTTCTCCCCGTGTTTAAGGATTGCATTAGGAGTAATTTGAGCAAGCTAGGGTTTTTTCACTGGCTTTCATTTCATCTCAGTCCTCTTGGTGTGATCCCTCCATTTCCAAAATTTCTGCATTTCATTCCATTCCACTTTTTTTTGAGCATATCTCCTTTCCAGAGCACTTGTTAGACTTGGTTTTCTGATTTCAAGATTTCATTCCCATTCCTGAAAATAAAAGCCTTCGTAACAGGAAAGGGAATGAAATCTTGCAATTTCAGTGATTAAACTGGCAAGCTTTGCGCCATTTCCCTGCAGTCCTTGTCATCCCAATCACTGTCATGATTTTCACATGGTTTTGAAAAGTTTGGGGTTTTTTTTCACATTTTGTTTCTTCATATTGCTCACCTGTCTCTGAATTTACTTTTCTTCCCAGGTTTAAGGATTGGATTTGGAGTAATTTGAGCAAGTTATGGTCTTTATCACTGGCCCATATTTCATATCTGTCTTCTTGGCTGTGATCCCTCCATTTCCAAAATTTCTGCATTTTTTCCCATTCCATTCTTTTTGGTCATATCCCCTTTCCAGAGCACTTTTTAGACTTGGTTTTCTAATTTCAAGATTTCATTCCCATTCCTGAAAATAGAAGCCTTCCTTTCAAGAAAGGGAATGAAATCTTGCAATTTCAGTCAGGATTAAACTGGGAAGCTCTCCTACGTTTCGCTGCACTTCTTGTCATCCCATTCACTATCATTGTTTTCACATGGTTTTGAAATTTTGGGGTTTTCTTATTAACATTTTGTTTCTCCAGATTGCTATCCTGTCTCTGAATTTACATTTCTTCCTGCATTTAAAGATTGAATTTGGAGAAATTTGAGCAAGTTATCGCTTTTTTACGGGTCCTCATTTCATCTCAGTTTTCCTGGCTGTGATCCCTCCATTTCCAAAATTTCTGGAGGTTTTTCCATTCCACACTTATTGAGCATATCTCCTTTTCAAAACACTTGTTAGACTTGGTATTCGGATTTCAAGATTTCATTCCCATTCCTGAGAAGAAAAGCCTTTCTTTCAGGAAAGGGAGGGAATGAAATCTTGCGATTCCAATGAGAATTAAACTAGCTAGCTTTGCTCTATTTCTTTGTATTGCTTGTCATCCCATTCACTACCATTGTTTTCACATGGTTTTGAAAATTTTGGGTTTTTTTTTTCACATTTTGTTTCATGAGATTGCTCACCTGTCTCTGAATTTACTTTTCTTCTCGCGTTTAACGATTGGATTTGGAGTAATTTGAGCAAGTTCTGGTCTTTTTCACTGGCCTTCATTTCATCTCAGTCCTCTTGGATGTGATCCCTCCATTTCCAAAATTTCTGCATTTTTTTTTATTCCACTCTTTTTGGTCATATCTCCTTTCCAGAGCACTTGTTAGACTTGGTTTTCTGATTTCAAGATTTCATTCCCATTCCTGAAAAGAAAAGCCTTTCTTTTAGCAAAGGAAATGAAATCATGCAATTTCAATGAGGATTAAACTGGCTAATATAGCCCCCGTTCCCTGCACTTCTTTTTATACCATTCGCTGTCAGTTTTCACATGGTTTTGAAAATTTTTGCGTTTTTTATTTAGATTTTGTTTCTTCAGATTGCTCTCCTGTCTCTGAATTTACATTTTTTCACACGTTTAAGGATTGGATTTGGAGGAATTTGATGAAGTTTTTGTGTTTGTCACTGGCCCATATTTCATATCTGTCTTTTTGGCTGTGATCCCTCCATTTCCAAAATTTCTGGAGTTTTTTCCATTCCACTCTTTTTGATCATATCTCCCTTCCAGGGCATTTGTTAGGCTTGGTTTTCTGATTTCAAGATTTCATTCCCATTCCTGAAAAGAAAAGCCTTCCATTCATCAAAGGGAATTAAATCTTGCGATATCGATGAGAATCCAACTGGCAAGCTTTGCTCCATTTCTTTACATTTCTTGTCATCCCATTCACTACCATTGTTTTCACATGGTGTTGGAATTCTCCCTTTTTCCTTGTTTTTTTTTTTTTTTTTTTTTTTTTTTAAAACACTATTTTTTCTTCATATTGCTCTCTTGTCTCTGAATTTACATTTTTGTCCCGCGTTTAAGGATTGGATTTTTAGTAATTTGAGCAAGTTATGGTATTTTTACCTGGCCCTCATTTCATCCCAGTCCTCTTGGCTGTGGTCCCTCCATTTCCAATATTTCTGCATTTTCTTCCATTCCACTCTTTTTGATCATATGTCCTTTCCAGAGCACTTTTTAGATTTGGTCCTGTGAGTTCAAGATTTCATTCCCTTTCCTGAAAAGAAAAGCCTTCCTTTCAGGAAAGGGAATGAAATCCTGCAATTTCAATGAGGATTATCTTGCAGGCTTTGCTCCATTACCCTGCACTTTGTGTCATCCCATTCACTATCATTGTTTTCACTTGGTTTTTAAAATTTTTGGGGTTTTTTTCACATTTTGTTTCTTCATATTGCTCACCTGTCTCTGAATTTACTTTTCTTCCCAGGTTTAAGGATTGGATTAGGAGTGATTTGAGCAAGTTATGGTCTTTTTCACTGGCCCTCATTTCATCTCAGTCCTCTTGGCTGTGATCCATCCATTTCCAAAATTTCTGGAGTTTTTCCATTCCACTCTTTTTGGTCATATCCCCTTTCCAGAGCACTTGTTCGACTTGGTTTTCTGAGTTCAAGATTCCATACCCTTACCTGAAAGAAAAGCCTTAGTTTCAGCAAAGGGAATGAAATCTTGCGATTTCCATGAGGGTTAAAAGTTCAAGCCTTGCTCCATTTCGCTGCATGTCTTGTCATCAAATTCACTGTCATTGTTTTCACATGGTTTTGAAATTTTCCCTTTTTCCTTTTCCCTTTTTTTTTTAATCACATTTTGTTTCTGCAGATTGCTCTCCTTACTCAGAATTTACATTTCTTCCGGCGTTTAAGGATTGCATTTAAAGTAATTTGAGCAAGTTATGGCCTTTTTCACTGGCCCTCATTTCATCTCAGTCCTCTTGGCTGTAATCCCTCCATTTGCAAAATTTTGGGAGTTTTTCCATTCCACTCATTTTGATCATATGTCCTTTCCAGAGCACTCGTTTGACTTGGTTCTGTCATTTCAAGATTTCATTCCCTTTCCTGAAAAAAAGCCTTCCTTTCAGAAAAGGGAATGAAATCTGGCGATTTAATGAGGATTAAACTTGCAGGCTTTGCTCCATTACCGACCACTTCTTGTCATCCCATTCACTATCATTGTTTTCACATCATTTTGAAAATGATTGCTTTTTTTTTTCACATTTTGATTCTTCAGATTGCTTTCCTGTGCCTGAATTTACATTTCTTCCCACGTTTAAGAATTGGATTTGGAGTAATATGATCAAGTTATGTTCTTTTTCACTGGCCCTCATTTCATCTCAGTCCTCTTGGCTGTGATCCTTCCATTTCCAAAACTTTGGGAGTTTTTCCATTCCTCTCTTTTTGATCATATCGCCATTCCAGAGCACTTGTTGGACTTGGTTTTCTTATTTCAAGTTTTCATTCCCATTCCTGAAAAAAAAGCCTACATTTCAGGAAAGGGAATGAAGTAGTGCGATTTCAATGAGGATTGAACTGGAAATCTTTGCCCCATTTCCCTCCACGTCGTGTCGTCCCATTCACTATCATTGTTTTCACATAGTTTTGAAAATGATTGTTTTGTGTTTTTTTCACATTTTGTTACTTCAGATTGCTCTCCTGTCTAAGAATTTTCATTTCTTCCCGCGTTTGAAGATTGGATTTGGAGTAATTTGAGCAAGTTATGTTCTTTTTCACTGGCCCTCATTTCATCACAGTCCTCTTGGCTGTGATCCCTCCATTTCCAAAATTTTGGGAGTTTTTCCATTCCACTCATTTTGATCATATGTCCTTTCCAGAGCACTCGTTTGACTTGGTTCTGTCATTTCAAGATTTCATTCCCTTTCCTGAAAAAAAAGCCTTCCTTTCAGAAAAGGGAATGAAATCTGGCGATTTCAAAGGGGATTAAACTTGCAGCCTTTGCTCCATTACCGACCACTTCTTGTCATCCCATTCACTATCATTGTTTTCACATGGTTTTAAAAATGATTGCTTTTTTTTTTTCACATTTTGTTTCTTCAGATTGCTCTCCTGTTCCTGAACTTACATTTCTTCCCGCGTATAAAGATTGGATTTGGAGTAATTTGAGCAAGTTCTGGTCTTTTTCACTGGCCCTCATTTCATCTCAGTCCTCCTGGTTGTAATCCCTCCATTTCCAAAATTTCTGCATTTTTTTTCCATTCCTCTCTTTTTGATCACATCTCCTTTCCAGAGCACTTGTTGGGCTTGGTTTTCTGATATCAAGATTTCATTCCACTTTCCTGAAAAAAAGGCCTTCCTTTCAGAAAAGGGACTAAAATCTGACGATTTCAATGAGGATTAAACTTGCAAGCTTTGCCCCATTTCCTGCACTTCTTGTCGTCCCATTCACTATCATTGTTTTCACATTGTTTTGAAAATGATTGTTTTGGTTTTTTTTCACATTTTGTTTTTTCAGATTGCTCTCCTGTCTACGAATTTTCATTTCTTCCTGCGTTTGAAGATTGGATTTGGAGTAATTTGAGCAAGTTTTGGTCTTTTTCACTGGCCCTCAATTCATCTCAGTCCTCTTGGCTGTGATCCCTCCATTTCCAAAATTTCTGGATTTTTTTTCCATTCCATTCTTTTTGATCATATTTCATTTCCAGAGCACTTGTTAGACTTGGTTCTGTGAGTTGAAGATTTCAGTCCCTGTCCTGAAAAGAAAAGCCTTTGTTAAATCAAAAGGAATGAACTTGTTCGATTTCAATGAGGATTGAACTGGCAAGCTTTGCTCCATTTCCTGGCAATTCTTGTCATCCTATTCACTATCATTGTTTTCACATGGTTTTGGAAATGATTGGGTTTTTTTTTCACATTTTGTTTCTTCCGATTGCTCTCCTTTCTCTGAATTTACATTTCTGCCCAAGTCTAAGGATTGGATTTGGAGTAATTTGAGCAAGTTATGGTCTTTTTCACTGGCCCTCAATTCATCTCAGTCCTCTTGGCTGTGATCCTTCCATTTCCAAAACTTCTCGAGTTTTTCCATTCCACTCTTTTTGGTCATATCCCCTTTCCAGAGCACTTGTTAGACTTGGTTTTCTGAGTTCAAGATTCAATTCCCTTTCCTGAAAAAAAAGCCTTCCTTTCAGAAAAGGGACTAAAATCGGACGATTTCAATGAGGATTAAACTTGCAGGCTTTGCTCCATTACCGACCACTTCTTGTCATCCCATTCACTATCATTGTTTTCACATCGTTTTGAAAATGGTTGCTTGTTTTTTCCACATTTTATTTCTTCAGATTGCTCTCCTGTGCCTGAATTTACATTTCTTCCCACGTTTGAGAATTGGATTTGTAGTAATTTCATCAAGTTCTGGCCTTTTTCACAGGCCCTTGTTTCATCTCAGTCCTCTTGGCTGTAAACCCTCCATTTCCATAATTTCTGCATTTTTTTTCCATTCCTTTCTTTTTGATCATATCTCCTTTCCAGGGCACTTGTTGGACTTGGTTTTCTGATTTCAAGATTTCATTCCCATTCCTGAAAAAAAAGCCTACATTTCAGCAAAGGGATGTAAGTAGTGCGATTTCAATGAGGATTGACCGGGAAAGCTTTGCCCCATTTCCCTGCACTTCTTGTCGTCCCATTCACTATCATTGTTTTCACATCATTTTGGGAATGATTGCTTTTTTTTTTTCACATTTTGTTTCTTCAGATTGCTCTTCTGTGCCTGAACTTACATTTCTTCCCGCGTATAAAGATTGGATTTGGAGTAATTTGATCAAGTTATGTTTTTTTTCACTGGCCCTCGTTTCCTCTCAGTCCTCTTGGCTGTGATCTCTCCATTTCCAAAATTTCTGAATTTGTTTCCATTCCACTCTTTTTGATCATATCTCTCGTCCAGAGCACTTGTTAGACTTGGTTTTCTGATTTCAAGATTTCATTCCCATTCCTGAAAAGAAAAGCCATCCTTTCAGAAAAGGGAATGAAATCTTGCGATTTCAATGAGGATTAATCTGGCAAGCTATGCTCCATTTCCCTGCACTTCTTGTCATCCCATTCCCTGTCACTGTTTTCACATGATTTTGAAAAAATTTGTGGGTTTTTTTCTCATTTTGTTTCATCAGATTGCTCACCTGTCTCTTAATTTACATTTCTTCTCACGTTTAAAGATTGGCTTTGAAGTAATTTGAGCAAGTTATGGTCTTTTTCACTGGCCCTCATTTCATCTCTCTCCTCTTGGCTGTGACCCCTCCATTTCCAAAATTTCTGCATTTTTTTCCGTTCCACTCTTTTTGATCATATGTCCTTTCCAGAGCACTTGTTAGACTTGGTATTCTGATTTCAAGATTTCATTCCCATTCCTAAAAAAAAGTCTTTCTTTCAGAAAAGAGAATGAAATCTTGTGAATTCGATGAGAATTGAAGTGAAAACTTTGCTCCATTTCCCTGCACTTCTTGTCATCCCATTCACTGTCACTTTTTTCACACGGTTTTGAAAATTTTGGGGTTTTTTTTTTACATTTTGTTTCATCAGATTGCTCTCCTGTCTCTGAATTTACATTTCTTCCCATGTTTAAGGATTGGATTTGGAGTCATTTGAGCAAGTTATGGTCTTTTTCACTGGCCCTCATTTCATCTCTGTCATCATGGCTATGATCCCTCCATTTGCAAAATTTCTGGAGTTTTTCTATTACGCTCTTTTTGATCATATCTCCTTTCCAGAGCACTTGTTAGACTTGGTCTTCTGATTTCGAGATTTCATTTCCATTCTGAAAAGAAAAGCCTTCCTTTCAAGAAAGGAAATGAAATCTTGCAATTTCATTGAGGATTAAACTGACAAGCTTTGCTCCATTTCCCTGCACTTCCAGTCATCCCATTCACTATCATTTTTATCACATGGTTTTGAAAAATTTGGGGTTTTTTATTTACATTTTGTTTTTTCAGATTGCTCTCCTGTCTCTGAATTTACATTTCTTCTTGCATTTAAGGATTGGATTAGGAATAATTTGAGCAAGTTATGGTCTTTTTCACTTGCTCTCATTTCATCTCGGTCATCATGGCTATGATCCCTCCATTTCCACAATTTCTAGAGGTTTTTCCAGTCCACTCTTTTTGATCATATCTCCTTTCCAGAAAACTTGTTAGACTTGGTTTTCTGATTTCATGATTTCATTCCCATTCCTGAAAAGCAAAGCCTTTGTAACAGGAAAGGGAATGAAATCTTGCAATTTCAATGAGAATTAAACTAGCTAGCTTTGCTCCATTTCTTTGCATTTATTGTCATCCCATTCACTACCATTGTTTTCACATGGTTTTGAAATTCTCCCTATTGTCGCTGCTTTGTTTTGGCAGTTGTTGGGGGGCTGCTTGCTGGAGTTTAAATTCTTCGCATTCAGGTGGTTTTAGAGTCTTTTTTGTCTTCTGCAAAGCTCTGAGCTAAACGCAGGAAAAGACGGAGTCTTTAAGGTTGCATGCTTCATGTTTATTAGTTCTTATATTACAATTTTCTCAGTGTCTTGCAAGATGTTTGCTGCGGCTCGGACATCTGGTGACTCCCCCTGTCTCAGGGTTGTCATTATCTTTTATACTAATTGCTACGTATTCGATAGTTACTATTTATTACTAATGTCTATCATTATTACTAAAAAGGTCATCTTTACTTTGATCCAATCCTCACAAACTACTTTGTGCCAACGTCACTTCAGAAATGGAGTGAGGGAAGAAGAAGAAAGAAGAAGGAGGCAATGCCCCAAATTCTCTATCTTGTCTCTATTCACTTCTATACAAGAAATCCTAAACCACTGTTTTTCTCACCCTGTGATATACTAAACTACAATATTTCACACTCTTGTGACCTGCAATGCTTCCTGCAGTGCAAGAAGCCTCTCCCATGGACTGAAATCAAATCCAGTGTCTCTCTGAGCACTGAGCTGTGGTCTCAGACCGCCCTGCACAGGTCTCTGACCCTCCAGGGCAACCAAAGGAATGCCCTGGACTCCAACATCTCCCCCTCCTCTTTGACCTAAAAGCAGTTCCTTGGCTATTCTGTCTATGGTTTGCCGTATACACAGAAACAAACACGGCAAAATCATGAGAAGGATTACAAGCTTTACTAAAACATATATAACTACTTTTAAAATTTCTTTCCACAATGGTGAAAGGTCAAACAAATTGAACAAACCATCTATCCATGACTTAATTACCTCTCTAAGTTTGTTCACATTCTCTTGCAACTGCTTGATGTTCTCATGAATGGATTTGGAATGATCTGACAAATTCATGCAGCACATTCCTTCAAATTTCTCACACTCATGCCTATGGGTCAGCAAAAGATCATCAATCACTGCTTTGTTTTTGAGACTTGCTCATCTTACACTGTTAATGTCTACTAACATGTCACTCAGTGCAAGAGAGACAGCTCGGGCATGTTTGCTCAGCTAACAACTCACATGATCTAACTGTGTCAAGGCTTCTCTTGATGCTACTTGTGGGTAAAAAATTGCAACTGCAATCCTCTGAGCTTTGCTCCATGTGTGAACATCATCATCGCAATTTGGATCATACATTTGAACAGTTCTTTTTTTTTCTTTGTTTTAGTTCTCTCATCAGTGTCATGTCAGGTGTTAGCAATGAATGCATTCTACTGCTGCATGGATTACTTTTGGCATTTGCAGGGATTGTGGGCTAAATTTTGTCCTTACAAATGAAAAAAATTCCCTTCAGCAACTGAACCGGGAAATGATTGGATGGTTTTTTCCAACATTTTAGTGTAATTACAGTAAAACAATTAATTTCTGTAAAAATTGAGGTTTGGAATGATGTCTATAACTTAATTTTTTGCCACTCCAGAAAATTCAAATTTCACACAGAATTGCTTTTGGACTGATCTAAGAATTTCCAGTTCTTGGGGTTCAAAAGGAGCCACAGAAAGGATTTTTATCTAAACATCCCATTGGTCCACTGGATTTACTATGGACTTTGAAATCACTGGAGGAATGTTTTCTGGAATTAGCTATTCGCTCACTGGCAACTCTACTAAACATTTTGAAAAAGGTTTCCCCTGGCTTTGAGTGTGGCAGGCAGATGGTATCTAAGCTTGATGCATTGCTTAGAATTTCCCAGACATTCTCTTTTGGTTGAGCTACGGGCAAAACTGCTGCACCGCTCAAGGCAACTAAGGAGAGAATGAGGCACAAGGATAGTTCTTTCATTTTCAATGACTTTTTCCCCACAGGAATTCTTAAAAATGCAACACTACTCAAGCCCCAAAGAAATTTCAAGGCCCAGAGTCTCTTTTGCATGTAGAATGAAGGGATATCTGCTGTCTTGACACTGGCTCTCGTCTGCGTGCTCAATTTTCTTCCTCTGATTTTGTGGTCTGTCTCTGCTTTCATCTGGACTCGGTATGGTTTCACGTGCTTTGCTGCTAGTCCAACTGCTGTGAAGACACAAGCAAATCCTTTGCCCTAAGTTATTAATTTGAATGGTTTCTCAATTTGCTCTGTTTCTGGGTTTCTGATCAGAACTAAAGGATTTTCCTTCAGCTTCGCTCTTGGATTGACCGCTCCCATGGATGCAGGCGACTGCACAAGCTCGCAATTAGGGCAAGCACTAATGATTTCTTTTGCCTGACTTTTGGAAATGTGAAAACTTCTCATTAGTGCTTGAGCATTCTGATGAAAGAATGCATGATTCAATTTTGCCTGTTCAAAAATATTTGGTAAAGTTCTTGAAATTGTCATGGTCAATTTGTCTGCATGCGCACTGCCTTCTGCCGAAAATCCCAGGAGGGATGAATGTGCCTTCATGTCAGAGATAAAGTATTTATGTTTTCTGTTTTGCAACAATGTCCTCATGCACAGCAAATATGAATACAAATTTTCATTGTTAACTTTTCTCAATAGTGAATCTCCAAGTCTCTCGACCACACTACTTGTGATTAAACTAAAAAGTTGCTGAAATAGCTCAAAAGCTCTGACCACTGCTGTTAATTCCACTGTTTGTGGTGACCCTTGTACTATTCTTATATCTGATTTTCACTCTCCCTTGATGTCATCTTTTGACTTTTCCCTGAAACTTGTTTTTGCCTTCAACATTCTGTGACTTGGGAAATAATTAGTACAAACACTAGAATAATCTAACAATGCAATCTGCAAGTTCTCTGATTTCTGCAATGCCTAATTAAAATATTCTTTTTTCAAAGGCAGGTAAATCGTTGTAAAATCTTTGCCTGCTATTGTTTGCAGCTTGGTCCTAGTTTTGATGATGATCTGAGTTATCATTTCCAGACTTGTGAGGATCATCTTCGGAAACCTGTAGGATAAAAAATTCCACTCTAAAATCAACAATGGGTCTTTTTTGTGATGAATCCCACTGAAAAATTAACCCATACAATGGTATTTTTTCTCCCAACACTGCAAGAAAGAATGGCAATGATGTTACAAAACAATCCCTTTTCAAGAGATTTATCAGATCCCTGACAACTTCACGATCTAAACTCTTCTATCTCGGGTTTGCATTCTGTGTACTATAAGTCACTGGCATACCTATGCCCTTTGCACTCATTGAACATTTCTTTGTGTCTGTCCAGTCTGTTGGACGGAATTCTGGCTTGGCGGAAGCCTGTGCGGTGTTTGCTTCTGAAATTGTCTCTTTTGTTTGTGGCTTTGCTGCTGCTCTATCCTCTCAAGGATGTTTTGGAAGCTGCACGTCATGTGGTTCTGTTTCTTTTTCTTTCTCCCGCTGAACAGGAACTAGAGTTTGCTGAGCATCTTTAAATTTTTCTGCAGCTTCTTTCCTTGGGAACACCTATAAAATCTGAGACATTTTTGGACGCGCCCTCATCTGTGACATCTCGGCAGCTGTTTCTGAATCTCCGCGCGCATGCGCCTCAGGAACTGGCAAGCTGCCAGTGGGCGGAGCCTGGCCCCGTGGCGTCAGCCACCTGGGGGTGGTACTTTCGAGGCTCTCTTCGCCTCGGCCACGCCCCGTCCCTGCCTGCTCTGTTTCTGCTTGTCCCGCCCTTGCCTGCTTCAGCCCGGCGGTCTCCGGCAGGATATCTCGCCCCTTTTCACGCCTAGAACTCGTCCTCTCTGCTTTGTCATTTGAATCTGCCCCCCTCTGAACAAAACTGTGCTTTAGAGTTTTCCTTGCCTCTACCGCGCCTGCGTTTGAACATGCCGCATGGCTTTCTGGGTCTTGTAGTTCTTGCCTCGGTACTTCTGGTTTTTGCATCTCTCTCTCAGCGCTCCGTGACGCGAATGTGTTTTGAGCTATGTATCCCCTAGCTTGCGTCATCAGCGTGCGCCAAGCCACTTGCTCGGTTCTCGGGTCTCCCCAGGCTCCAGCTCTGTTGTTTGCTGTTTCACGCCCCCTGCGATCCGCGCTTGTGCCTTCCGACACGCCTTCTTACCGCGTCTTGCCACGCCTCACCGCGCTCTGACGCGATGGGTTAGATTCGGTCTCCCGCGCAGCCTCGCCTCCCCGTGCAGTTTCGCCTGCTCTGCTTTCCTCTCCCACGCTCCATTCCTCTACGGAGAGGGAAAGGAGCCGCAAAATGATGTCCTGCGGTGACTTTGGGGCGTTAAAGAGAGTCGTCCCCGCCCCCCCCCGTCTCGGGAAGAATGTGGGGTGAGCTCTGGAACTGCCTGAAACAAGAGCATGTCTAATTTCCCCTGTTCTTTTGGGTGAATTAAAAACTTCCTTTTCCCTGGAATTAATTTTGGGGTTTCTGACGAGCTTCTTGACGAATCTTGAAATGCATGAGAGTTCCCCCCTCCTCCATCCTTCGGAGGAGCTATTGACCTTGAAGATAGCATTCCTTTGTCTCCTGGCACAACCTGCCTTACAGATAGAGCTCTGCTATCTTGGTTTTTGCTGCATGTTGGCAGCTTTTCAATCTCGGGATTTTCACTGCTATTTTCTGTTATAACTTCTAACTTAATTCTCCTCGCTGTGGGTACAAACTTCACAGCTATCTTGTCTTTTTTCTGTCTAGAAATCTTTTCTTGTGAAATGTTTGATCCCATGGTGTGTGTTCTAAATCTCACTGTCTTACCAAAAGCCGAAAGGCTTGCTGCAGCTGTGTCCAGTCTGCCTCAGGGTCTGTCTTGATCACTGCCCGCAGATCTCAGGGTGAC
Source organism: Tachycineta bicolor (assembly GCA_025960845.1). Lineage (NCBI taxonomy): Eukaryota > Metazoa > Chordata > Aves > Passeriformes > Hirundinidae > Tachycineta > Tachycineta bicolor. The sequence continues at coordinate 643 of JANEHK010001167.1, read as the reverse complement.
GGGTTCAAGGGCTCTTTGGAAAACCGTTGTCTGGGACGAACTGAAAACGAGGTGTTCTCCTTTTCTTGGCCAGATAAGTTGTTTTTTCTCTGGAGTTGTCTTTGGTTTGGCTCTGATCTTCTGAGAGCTTTGATGTTTCTGCAGAGGTATTGTTTTTGTCGTTCAGGATTGCCAGATGTCGCACATCTAGAGACGTCTGTGGCTGCCTGACTAGAGACGCCAGGTGTTTCTGTCTACTCAGAGACGGCAGTGGTTTCTGCCCACCCAGGGATGCCAGTTGTCGCTGCCCCGTTTTGGCAGTTGTTGGGGGGCTGCTTGCAGGAGTTTAAATTCCCCGCATTCAGGTGGTTTTAGAGTCTTTTTTGCCCTCTGCAAAGCTCTGAGCTAAACGCAGGAAAAGACGGAGTCTTCAAGGTTGCATGCTTCGTGTTTATTAGTTCTTATCTTACAATTTTCTCAGTGTCTTGCAAGATGTTTGCCGCGGCTCGGACATCTGGTGACTCCCCCCGTCCCAGGGTTGTCCTTATCTTTTATACTAATTGCTACGTATTCGATAGTTACTATTTATTACCAATGTCTATCACTATTACTAAAAAGGTCATCTTTACTTTGATCCAATCCTCACAAACTACTTTGTGCCAAC
>JANEHK010001166.1:0-14447 GCA_025960845.1 Tachycineta bicolor | reverse complement strand
TTCCTTTCCTTTCCTTTCCTTTCCTTTCCTTTCCTTTCCTTTTCTTCCTTTCTTCCTTCCTTTCTTCCTTTCTTTCTTTCTTTCTTCCTTTCTTGGGAGCAGGTGCCCTTACCTTCCCAAAATCAATTCCCATCCACCTCAGCCCTGCGCAGCATCTTAAATTCAGCCTTCCCAATTTCACAGCAACCTCCCACAAGACATTTCCAGGCCTCAAAATTCCTAAAAGCACCAGCAGCCTTTAAACACTGCTTCTTGATTTCCCTCCATCTACTCCCCTACTCCAAGAGCCCAAACCACCCCATCTCCCCACTGCAATCCCCACTCCTCCCAACTTTCCAACCACCCTCACAGAACAATCCCCATATTACACTGAACATCCCATCCCATCCCATCCCATCCCATCCCATCCCGGAAGGAATCCCCTCCAGTCAGGCCCTGGACACTTCCAGCCATTCCAGGGCAGCTGCAGCTTTTCCTCCCACTCTGTGCCAGGGCCCCACCGCCCTCCCAGGGAACAAGTCCATCCCCACATCCCAGCTCACCCTGGCCCCAAGCAATATCCAGCCATGGCCTGTGTCCTGGCGCTGCAGGCCCTTGGCAAGAGTCTCTCCCAGCCAGCAATTCCTGCTCTTCCCTGCTCTGGGGCAGCAGCTGCAAGTCGATTTGCTCCCCGGGCTCTGGCCCAGCCCCAAGCCAGGGCCGGGACCTTTCCCCAGAGCTCTGTGGCCACTCCAATGCTCACAGCTCTGAGGCTGCTGCAGCTCCAGGAGCCTTTGGACATCGCTTCAAGGAGGTGCCCAGGCTGCCACTGTTGGGCTGTCTGTGCAGGGCAGGGGGCTGGACTCCATGATCCTGCTGCCTCCTGCCCAATTCAGCCTTTGTGTCTCCTCCAGGTGCTGCCAGAGCTCTTGGGGCTGGGTCAGGAGTGGCAGAGCCCCAGCGTTCCCCTCTCTGGGACATCACCGTGCTGGCAGCTCCAAGGTTTGTACCAGGCTTTAGAACTCCTAAAAGACAAAGTAGAGACTCTTTATACTCATTCAAAATATGCCTTTGGGATTGTACATACCTTTAGGAAGATTTGGAAAGAAAGAGGTTTGATCAACACCCAAGGGAAAAGGTTGATTCATTAAGAACTGTTACTCAAAATGCTTGAAGCACTAAAGAGACCAAAAGAGATAGCTGTAATATATGTAAAAGGCCATTAGAGGGGAATGAGATATTCAGCAATGGGAAATAACACAGCTGACTAGGCTGTGAAAAAAACAGGTTTTAAATTAAAAACAGAAACAAACAAACAAAACAAAAAAAAAAAATCAACCAACCAACCAAAAAACCAAACAACCAAACAAACAAAAAAAACAAACAAAAAAACCCAAAAAACCCACCAAAAAACAAAAAAAACCCAAAAAACCAAAAACAAAACAAAACACAAAAAAACAACAACAAAAAACCCAAAACAAAACAAAAAACAAAAACAACAAACAAACAAACAAACAAAAACCCACCAGTCCAGCTAAATACCATAACAGAAATTTTCGGAGGAGCAGCCAAAAGTTTATAGCTCTCAGGAGGAGCAACCTATACAGAAAATTAGAGGCTAAGAAAGAACAGGGGAAAATGGGTACTCTTGGACAGAAGAGAAATTTTGCCCAAGGCCTGTGCATGAAGGATTTTAAACCAATAACATCAGTGTACTCACTGGGGAACAAGGGCCTTGTGTGATCATTTTTTTAATAAATTATGGCTGTATTAGAATTTTTTAAATAGCCAAACAAATAACACAAGGGTGTCTTGCCTGTCAGGTTAACAAGAAAGTAATGAGACAAACCCTGACAGGAAAATAGCATACCGACCTTTTGAGAGGGTTCAAGTGGATTATACTGAGCCTCAGAAAGTTGGTAGATAGAAGTATCTTTTAGTGCTAGTAGTCCAACTAACATTCACTGGGTAAAAGCTTGCCCAGCTGCAAGGGCCGCTGCCAAATTTGTAGTTAAAATAGTATTGAAACAAATTATTTCCTGATCTGGAGTTATTCGGGCCATTGATTTTCATCAGGGCCCCTGTTTTACCTCTAGTGTTATTAAGGGTGTAGCACAAGCCATGGGTATTTCCTGGGAATATTATACTCCTTGGCACCCTCAGAGTTCTGGGAGGGTGGAAAGGATGAACCAAACTATAAAACAACAATTAAGCAAATTAGTGATTGAAGCTAAGATGTCATGGCTAAAATGTTTACCTCTAGCCTTGCTTAACATAAGAACACTTCCTAATGCAGATACAGGGCTTTAAACATATGAAATGCTTTATGGAATGCCATATTCCCAGGAAATACCCCAAACATCAATGATTGAAGATATATCTATTCAAAATTACATCCAAACAATTGGACAGTATGTGACCAAGTTAAAAGAAAAAGGAATGCTAGCCCATACAGGACCACTGGGGTTTAAAATTCATAAGATGCAACCAGGAGACTGAGTATTTATTAAAAGCTGGAAAGAGGAGATTTTAACCCCAAAATGGGAAGGTCTGTATTTAACTCTCTTAACAACAGACACATCGGTGAGAACAGCAAAGAAAGGGTGGACTCACACATCAAAAGTCAAAGAACCAGTGGAACCACCAATGGCCACAGTGGAAAATCACCTCACAGCCCAGGGATCTACAAATAACCTTGGAAAAGAAGGGCAACAGAATGTCAAGGAGACATCCTAAAAAGAACCACCTAAGACCAAGAGAAGTCGAATGTGCCAGCCTGAATTGTGACTGTAACCCCTGGGGCTGTTTTAGGTACATAGAATGTAGAGAGTTGTGGTATGCCCCCTTATCGGGAGCCAGGATTCTGAGAGGCCTTTGTTTGAGTTGTGAAAGTTAGATCCAGAAGGAAACAGATCTAGCCCTGAAAATATTAGTGACAACAGGCTGAGTACGCCAGGATAATAAAAAATAGTGGAAGCTATGGGTGAATAAGACTAAACACAATTTGTGGCAAAACCAGATCTTAAAAGAGTGGAGTGTGACCTCGACAATCTACCAGATAAAGGCAAAGAATTAAGAGAGAGTAAAGAGTCAGTGGGTGAAAAAAACCAAAGAGCAATATCAGGGGGCAAGACGAGATTAACCCCTACCCTTGCCATGAAAATGATGCAGACCCCAACTATTGGTGGCAATGTCACCAAGACTCATAAGGCAATCACGCACAGACAGATTTTCACAGGGCAGAGGTTCTTCCAGCTTCTCCTCAGAGAAGGGAGAAAGAAGAACCCCTTTTGTTTATTCTTTACTTTTTTATACATTTGTGGATCTGGCAGAAGATTGGCTTTTTGGTTTTCCACCCCTCATCCTCAGTGGCCAGACCCACTGTCAGTTACAGTTGTTTTTCAGGTTAGAAATATGCAAACAAAGGACAAAGAATGAGAAACAAAGGGTTTGTTTATGTTACATCTATGGGAAAGGTAGAAAACTGCTCCTTATATTGTACAGTAACGAAAAGATCTGACTCCATTATGAATTTCACGAAGGCTAATAGGAAAGCTCAGAAAAACCAGGGTAACATCTCACCCTTTTAACTTTAAAAAAAAGAAAAAAACAGAAAAAGAAGAATGAACAATTTTACAAAGGGAATATATACAAATTCAATCACTGTCTGTGGAGGAATCATCAGAGTGATCACTCGAAGATTCCTCCACTTGGTGGTTTTCAAGTTGATCACGGCTTCCACCTTGCCTGTCAGCTGAATTCTGCCTCTGTGGTCGCAGGTCAGGACGGACACACTTTGAAGGTAGCCAGCGTGTCCCAGTGTCTGTGGACACACACGCATACCCTCGCACCATAGCGATTAGGCCATAAGGTCCTTCCCATTGCTTGGTGACTAAATTTCGGACCCGTACCTTCGCTCGAGGCTGTTGCTCACCGTCTGAAGCCTGCAACGAGAGATGATGGTTCAAAATGACAGGATTATTTGAGTTCTGCGGCACCGTAAGGTGATTGATGGTGTACAAAGTCTTTGCCAACCGACTGTGTGGGGTTTCACCCTGCATTCCCCATTTCTGCTTCTGAAGAACACGCTTGAGTGTACCATGATTGCGTTCTACAATCGCCTGTCCCGTTGGAGAATGAGGGATGCCAAAGTTATGTGACACACCCCATGACTGTAGGAACTGCTGTACCTTCTGTGAGGTGTAAGCAGGACCATTGTTGGTTTTCACAGCAGAAGGTATGCCAAGAACGGCAAAGGCCTGTCTCCAGTGGGCAATGACATCTCGGGCTTTCTCTCCTGTGTGAGCAGAAGCCCACATCGCGGAGGAGAATGTGTCCACCGTGACATGCACATACTCGAGCCGGCCAAACTCTGCGACCTGGGTAACATCGGTCTACCAAAGCTCCAAAGCTTTAAGGCCTCTGGGGTTAACCCCTGCGGGCAATGGCGCACCAAAAACGCGACAGTTATCATACGACTCGACAATTACATGAGCCTCAGTGGCTGTCAGTTGGAACTGCTTCTGCAGCGTATGCGCATTTTTGTGGAAAAACCCAAGCGATGCCTTGGCCTGCGCAAGCACGTCAGGCTGAGGGGCTACCCACGCTGGGTTAGCCAACTTGTCAGCCCTTGCGTTACCTTCCGCTACAAATCCTGGCAAATTAGTGTGACTCCGCACATGCAGAACATAGTATGGATGAACTCTGGCCTGAATTGCACACCACAGGGCCTTCAGTAAATTAAACAAGGCAGGGTTACTGACCTCCTTCAAATCTGAACAACCCAATCGCTGTGTGATGTCAGCAACATAGGCTGAATCCGTGATCAAATTGAAAGGTTCCTGGGAAAATTTCTCAAATGCCATGGCGGCAGCCTTTAGTTCAACCAGTTGGGCTGATCCATCCTCATGGCCTTCCAAAACCTGCCACTCAGATTCATCCTGACAGGTAACAATGGCTTTTCCTGTTTTGCTCGAACCGTCAGTGAAGACGGTGGGACCTTGCACTGCCTCTTGGCTATTTTTGGGTCGTAGAGAAAATTGAGTATTTTTGGCCACTTGCAATAGAATGTGGCTAGGCAGATGATAAGTGATCTGCCCTGAAAAACCCTCGAGAGCACTTTGCAGCAAAACACTGTTCATATAGCTCCAATCAAATTCCTCCCTCTGAACCGGGAGTATGATTTTTGAGGGCACTTGATTATCAAGCGTGCAATCAATTCAAACAGCGCCATCGCCGTCTTATGCGGCTGATGAGGCAGGAAGACCAATTCCAAGATGTGCAGAGGATCAGCCCAATCATCATTCCATTGGCCGATGATACCTGTAGGATGTAAATCAGGAGTGGTAATGAACACAGTCACATCAATGGAAGGTTCAATGCGGTACACCTGGCAAGCCGAAACAGCTTGCTGAACCTCCTCCAGCACTTTTCGTGCCTCAGGGGTTAATTCACGAGGTGACTTTAAATCAGTGTCCCCTTTCAACAATTCAAACAAGGGAGACAGTTGTGCTGTGATCAGTCCCAAGTAAGGACGTAACCAAGTGATAACACCTACCAGCTTCTGAGCATCATTCAGTGTCTTCACCGATTGCACAAATTGCACCTCCTGGTGATGGATTGTCCATTCCAGAATTTTGACCCCCAAATATTTCCAGGGAGGTTGTTGTTGTACCTTTTCTGGAGCTACCTGCAGTCCATGTGAATGCAGAGCATTCAACAACTGAGGCTGTATCCTCAGCAGCTCATCCTGGGTGGGCACAGCCACCAAAATGTCGTCCATATAATGATAGACGTGAGCTTCAGGAAACTGCTTGCGAACTCCAGACAAGGCACGGGCTACATACCATTGGCATAACACTGATGCAAAACTTTCCATTGATACCGCTGCGGGGGCTTGGCATTGTTTATTGTTGGTACCGTGAAGGCAAATTTTGCTCTGTCGTCGGGATGCAGAGGGATTGTAAAAAAACAATCCTTCAGATCCACAATGAGGACCGGCCAGTCTGCAGGAAGCATGGTAGGCGATGGCATGCCCGCCTGCAATGTTCCCATGCCTTCCTTCACGGCATTGATCCTTCGGAGGTCTTGTAGCAACCTCCATTTCCCAGACTTCTTTTTGATACAAAAGACAGGAGTGTTCCAGGGACTGGTAGATGGTTCCAAATGCCCCTGATCCAACTGCTCCTGTACGAGTCTACGAAGGGCGACTAGCTTGTCATGAGGGCGGGGCCACTGGTTCTCCCAGATGAGTCTGTCCACCAGCCACCGTAAAGGAGGTGTGGGACACTCTGCGCCCTTCATCACAGTGGCCCCAGTTAAAAATCCGTTACCAATCGCACCCCCCATGCAGCCAAACCATCCCTCCCCCAGAGGTTCTGAGCAATCTCAATAACATGAGGCCAAATTATGACTGTCTGTCCCTCCGGGTTCGTGATGGCCACGGGATTCTGGCTCACGTAGCATTGCTTTGTTCCTCCTAAGCCCATGATCGATGTCTTTGCCAGGGTCAAAGGCCACTGCAGGGGCCAAGCAGCCAGGGAGAGAATGCTCACGTTGGCCCCGGTATCTAGGAGGCCACGAAGCTCAATCTCCAATGGTGTGGCACCAACCATGGACATGGTACACAGCGTCTCAGGTCGGTCTTTGGTCAGGACAGCAGTCCAGTGCATCTGGGGTGGCCCTGTAAAGCCGAAGCCACCGTCTCCTCGCGACCGGTCCTCGGTTCTGGAAACAGAAGACTTAAAAGGAACAAGGTGAGCAATTTGTGTGCCTTTTGGAATAGTCAGAGGGGGGGTGGGTGTGGAGACCATTACGTGAATCTGCCCTGAAAAATCCGCATCAATCAGTCCCAGGTGCACCATGATACCCTGAATGGTGGCACTGGACCTCCCCATCAAGAAAGCACTCATGCCATCACCCAAGGGACCAAAGGCATCCAGGGGAACCTTGTGTATTTTGTCCAAATCAATCACGACAGACTTGGCTGTGCAGATATCAACACCTGCTGAACCGCGGGTGCTGGCTGCAAGCCTGCTGAGCAGATCTCCATTGGTTGGGGCTGAGGCAGAGACATTTGTTTCGGCATGCGTCTCACCTTTGCGCTCCGCGTCGCGTTTCCTTAACTGACCAACGAATGACCATTCACATGCACTGTCGCCTTACACGCATTTGCAGCGTGATTCGGCCTTCCACATCGCGCACAATGAAACAAGACAGCCGTAGACTTCTGTGCTTTTCTGCCCTGTTTCTTCCTGGTCTGAGCACCCCACTGCTGCTGTTGCACCCCCTGGGGAACAATCCAGGCAGGTCCTCAAAATGAAGAAATCACATTTTTGGTGGACACAGAAGCTACGAGGTCGACAGTAAGAAAACTACCACAAGGATGTGAAGTAAGTCCTGAACGTGTCCCGGTAATTGGGGTTAAAGGAGAAGTTTTTCTGGCTCCTGTAATTAAAAATGTGCAGAATGAATCAGATAAAAAATTTGGACTGAATGATTTGATATTAATACCAGAGGCTGATAATTTATTAGGAAGAGACTTAATAATAGCCTTGGGGATTAAAAGAACACCCTGTGAAAGAAAACTTAAAATCTCTTCTTTAAGTGAAGAAGATAATTTCAAGATTAGCAACACTGTGTGGTATACTGGTGAAGCAGGAAAATTAAACATTCAGCCCATTAGCATTGAAATACAGAACCCAGAAATCCCCATTCGAGTAAAACAATATCCGATATCACTGGAAGGTCGGAAGGGATTGAAACAGGGAGCTGAGAATTCAGTACATCAGGGAGTGTTGGAGTCCTGTGTGTCACCACATAATACCCCCATCCTGCCGGTAAAGAAGCCTGATGGTAGCTACCGACTAGTGCAGGATCTCAGAGCGGTAAATCAAAGAACCATTACCCGCTGTCCAGGAGTAGCTAAGCCAGATACCTCCTAATTACATTTGGTACAGTGTCGTGGATTTAAAGGATGCCTTTTGAACTTGCCCTCTGGATGAGGACAGTAGGGATTGCCTTTGAGTGGGAGGACCAAGATACAGGTAGGAGAGAACAATTAAGGTGAATGGCGCTACCGCAAGGTTTTACAGAGGCACCAAATCTTTTTGGGAGGGCGTTAGAAAATCTTTGGAAGTCCTTTGAGTTACCCAAAGGAATTAAGCTGCTACAGTATGTAGATGATTTGTTAGTAGCAAGACAAACTGAAGAGGAATCTAGAAAAGGGTACTATTAAGCTTCTAAATTTTCTGGGAGAAAATGGGCAAAAGATATCAAAGTCAAAATTGTAGAGTCAGATGTGTGGTATTTAGGTCATTGGATTAGTAAGCAAAAGAAAAAGCTAGACCCTGAAAGGGTTTCAGGAATATTGAACATGGGACCCCCAAAGTCTGAAAGATAAATAAAGTTTTTGAGTCTTTGGGGTTATTGCAGACGAGAGATAGAAGGGTTTATTAGAAAGAAAAATTTCTAAATGAGAAATTAATTACAATCACTTGAAATGGGATGAAAGGGATCAGGAAAATTTTGAGCAAGGTAAAGAAGCCCTACTGCAAGCTCCTGTACTGAGTCTTCCCAATTTAGACAAGCCTTTTCAATTATTTGTTAATACAGTTGATCAAACAGCTTATGAAGTATTGACTCAAGATTGGGCAGGAAGCCAAAAGCCAGTAGGATATTATTCCAAATGATTGGATCCAATTAGTATAAGTCAGCCAACATGCCTGCAAGTTCGGGTAGGCACTGCTATGTTAGTAGAAGAAGCCCAAAAAGTAACCTTTGGGGCACCACTGGAAGTGTACACCCCCCACAATATTCGGGGAATCCTTGCTAGAGAGGCCAAAACATGGTTAACATAGCAGAATATTAAAATATGAGGCTATCTTGATAGACTCCTCTGAATTAGAGCTGAGAGTGACAAATATACAAAGCCCCACTCAATTCCTTTATGGAGACCCAGGGGAAGAATTAATACATCATTGCATGGAGGACATAGAGTTACAAACAAAAATATGCCCAGATTAAAGAGAACAAGAATAAAAACAGGAGAAAAATTATTTATAGATGAAACATCCCGAGCGGTAGATGGAAGAAGGAAATCTGGGTATGCCATAATTCTTGGAGAAAAACTGGAAGTAAAAGAATCTGGTCCCCTTAGCCTGTCCTGGTCAGCACAAGCCTGTGAACTCTATGCATTATTCTGTGCATTGCTGTAATTAAAGGATTGAGAAGGGACCATATACACTAACTCAAAATATGCCTTTGGGGTAGTGCATACATTTAGAAAAATTTGGAAAGAAAGGGGACTTATAAACACTCAAAGAAAAGGATTAGTGCACCAAGGATTAATAATTCAAATTCTTAAAGCTTTGAAGAGTCCAGAAAAGATAGCAGTGGTTCATGTGAAAGGCCACAAGAGAGGGAGAGATATTAAAACCAGAAGAAACAATTTGGCTGATGATGAAGCTAAGAAAGCTGCCCTGAGGGAAAACAGCAATGTAATTATGACTCTTCAGGAAGCAGGGACACAAAATCAAACACCATATTTTCTTTAGCAGAAGTAGAAGCCATGAAAAACCTAGGAGCAACTCTGAAAGAGGGACAATGGATTCTCCCTGACAAAACCACAGTTCAAATGGCAGAAAAAGGCTAGACTCATGCTTCAAGGGTAAAAGGACCTATACCCAATAAAGACTGGAAAATTATTTTGACACCAGGAGACCTGAAAGTAAAATTAAAAACTACTTAAATTTGATTAAAACTTTTTACTGAGGTTCAAAACACTGTTTAAAGTAAAACTGTAATTAATCCACAACAGAGCTGAAGAGAGTATTTGGTGCCCAGAGGCTATAGCTCATATGGAAAATCGTTTTCAGCTGTGAATTTCACATCATGCTGCAATACATTTGGTGTGCCACCCATATATTGAAAGAATAACCCAGCCCCAGGATATTCAAGATATCCTTAGTACAGAAATGTCAGAAGCTGCCATCCCGCAGAGAGAAGTTTCCATGTTTCAGCAAAGTTGCTGCAAACACGGTCATCAGTGTGAGTGGTGTAAAGCAGTGACCATGAAGTGGCTGAGACAAAGACATTGGCACAGAACAACTGTACCTTGGGACCAAAGGGATGTAGCTTTTATGATTAAATGTATACAATGTTTTAGTAGAGTAGAGCGAGACTTTAGAATGCACAATCAGGTTTTAGCACAGATCAATATTGATACTTATATAATAGAAGATCAAATACAAAGAGCATTTATTTATTTAGCGTATCACATGGAACGATTAGTGGCTTTGAGAACACTGCAAGAACAACAAAGGATAATAAAATTAAGATGTGGATATAGTAAGATACCCAGAAACAGCAGAAAATGTTAAATTGTCTTGCTTAACCTGTTCATGTTATAAAACTCCTTTCATAGTTGACTATTAAAGGTTTGTGTTTTGTAATTGCAACTAACTTTAATTTATTAGAAAAATTAGGCATTCTGGACTGGCTGTTGACAGCAACTCCATTGAGTTTGGAGGCAGAACAATGGTGATGGGAAGGGATTGGACACTTCCTTGATCAATGGGAACAGCCTGAACAAATTGAAAATCTTTTAAAAGGAACTCAGCGACTAACACTAACAGATTTCATTGAGGAACTACAATTCCAGAAAAGAGACTGGTAACACCCGTTACTAAAAGAGTCCAAGAACAAGTAACACACTGGGAGTGTACTAAGCATGGCTTAGAGTGTCGCCCATGGGTTTGTGTTATTTGTACGCTTTGCCTTTAATTTGTGGTGGAGAGTAAGAGCAGAAGAAAGAGAGAGACAATTGATTTGTTTAACTTGCTTAGATGGTGTGCATGAACAGTTATTTTAAAAGGTGTTTTCAGTGGTTTTTTTGGAACACCATTGAGATATGAAGATGGAACCTTTTTATGCAGCAGTTTGATTAACAGCAAATTTAGACCAATGAGTTTTTACTATGTTAGCTTTTGAGCAGGTAAGAGAGTACACAATTCATAATATTATAGACCAGTGTATCATAATTAACAGTTCCTGTGGAGAAGGAATTTGTGTGCCACACTATAGACACATTTCTTACATTACACATTTCTGAACTGGCATTGTGAATGTGCCTATTGGTGGCGATGAAGACTTAATAATTATCCCCGATGTCAAAGAAAAAAGTGACCAACAAATCAGGCTGTTAACTGAAGTAGTGAAAAAGCAAATCTTATTGTGGTTGGCACATCTCCAGAGCTTTGCTGGTTTAGACTAAAAGAGGAAGTAGCTGACTAACCCAGGGAGGGAGAGGGAGAGGGCAGTGCTGCGAGAACTGTGAGTAATCTGTGCCATCCTTGAAACAAACATGAGGCCAAGGGTACCAGTGAGACCAAAAGCACCAGTGACTAGATCCCAGCATATAAACTTTGCTGCCAAGAATCCTGACATCTTGGCCCTTGGCTGCAACCCAAAGAGCCCTGAGGACGGTAGAAAGTCAAAACTCCTGAGGATTATTTTCACTGTTTGTTGTGATGCCCTTGGCAACTGGCCAAAACTATGGAGCCACTCTGGACAGAGTCCATGAGAGAAGGGAATAAGCAAAGTAGGAACAAACAACAATAAAACAAGCAGCACAAGAGAGAGAACAATCTATGAGAGAGATGATGAGAGAACAATGAGAGAAAATCTATGCAAAAACAAAGTCCCAATAATGTTGATCCCTGTAATAAATGCCATCACTCCATGCGGGTCAAGGGCAAGATGGAATTTATGTTCGTGGCACATCCACATGTTAGTGCTGCCTGCTACGATCACAGCAATTTTATAGATGTTTGTGTTAAAAATAGAAAACTGGATTGGGTAGGGAAAAATTTAGGATTTAATGGACCAGCTCCTTATCCTTATAGTGATCAAATCTCTCCTCCATATGAAAACTTTTTTGTTTGTTTTGAGAAAGATGAGAATGGGAATGATCCAAGTATAGGTATAGGAGGTACAGCACTAAGGAAAAAAGAAGAAAACAAAAAATAAACAAAAAAATACGTAAAAAGGCCATAGGGAAAGAATTAATGGAACTGGATAAACTGTATGAACAATTCAAACAGCAGTATAGCGACTGGGATTTGACAACCTCAACTAAGATAATTTTTGTAGCTTTGATGCAAGAAATTGCTACAGAATCAGGTTTATCCAAATGCTGGATCTGTGGGGGAATTGGAATGGCTGAAAAATGGCTGTGGAGAGGTGAGAGGCTAGCTCCAGAACAATTTTTAAAATGGAATTATACTCAAAATTGCCAAGACATTAAAATGACCTGAATGATGGATTTGGAGTCATCGAGTAATTGGAACAGTCTGTATAACTTGAGAAGGAAGGAAATATAATGAAGTAGTAGGATATCCTCCTTGTATATCTACTTTAGTAGTTATTTCAGATAATAAAACCAAATAACAAAAACTGGCAACCAAAAACTTTTACTGGGTATTGGGGAATAACAAAGGAAATGAATTGTGAGTGGAATAATCAAACTGATTTGTGCTGACATAAGAGTCCTGGAGCTAACCCCTACCAATATAAAAGACCAAAAATCCTACTGGGAACAACCAGAAAAAAACCACATAATAAATGGAAAGCCCCTGATAGAATATATTTAATTTATGGGCAATGAGCATAGAGTGAATTACCTTGAAAGTGGGAAGGAACCTGTACCTTAGGAGTGACATGACCCTCCTTCTTCATCGTACCAAGGTCTAGGAGCAATATGCTGGGATCACCACTTGATGAGACTCTAGAAAGGAATAAAAGAGATTTAAACATCGACTTCCCAAAGGCAGGGGGAAACCAGGAATGGGGGGAAGACAAATGGCCTGAAGAAAGAATCATAACATATTATGACCCAGCAACTTGGGCTGAAGGTGAATCTTGGGGATATAGGACCCCAATTTATCTATTGAATCGGTTGATAAGACTCCAGGTGGTAGTGGAGGTTGTATCCAACCATACTTCTGATGCCCTGAAGTTACTGGCCAAGCAGCATTCATAAATGGGAGCATTTGTATATCAAACCAGAATTGTCCTAATTATCTGTTGGCTGAAGGAGGGGGAGTTTGAGGAAGATTTAAGGAATCTGAGTGCTGTGTGGAAAGAGATGATCATGGGGAAGCCAAAACTTGCTGAAGAAATTAAAAGGGTGGCACACATACCTGTTCAAAAGTGGAATTCTATTCTAAAAACGGATTGGTGGGATAACCTCTTTGGAGAAGTCTTGTGGAAGAAGGTGGGATTTATGCTGTTATGTTCTGGATTAGGATTGTTATTCTTACCATGCATGATTCCATGTCTTATGAGACTAATCCACCCAGTGATACAAGGAATGCAAATGACAGCAATGCCCATTGATCCAGAATTGATAGCAAAAGGAAACCAGATTCTTTGATGATATTAAAAGCTAGACATACTTGCACTCAAAAGAAAGGACCTGAAGAGATGCTGACTGAATATAAAGAGATTACTCTAGTTAAAGGAGTAGTATAGTTTAGTTTTTTTAGTTCTAGAAGAATGGAGAATGATTCTCCAGGTCAGGACCTGGGAATTGCTTTAGAAAGGACAGGAATCTATCAGAGGGTTAGTTGGAATATTGGCATCTGTTTTAACTACTGAAAATTGTTATCTACGACTTTGTGAAGTACCATATGAAACCCCTTGATTTCTTGTAGGTGGGCTTTTTTCCTTCTTTCCTTTGGCCAGAGAGAGACAAGTAACATTGAGCTGGGCCTGCTGCTCCCCCCTTTTTGGGGGGGAGCTGGCCTGAGGCCTGGCTGGATTCCATTGGCTCCCGGGTGAAGAGGGGGGGAAGGAGAGGTTGCTACTTTACAACAACTGCTTTCTCCAAACTTCCCTGGAGCAAGGAGAAGTCTCGGCCGGGCCCCTGATAAGAGCTATGGGCACCATTTAGGCTGAGGCCACCCTGATTTACACCGAGGGGTGGGCTGAGAAGGCATTTCTGATCCTGCCTGGTCTTTTTGTGATTCCAGACTGCATAGGTGCTCTGATCTGTGATGTTTCTGTGTGAGTTCTTCCTCCCTCACCAGCAAGGCCTTCAACATCTACTACCATAAGCTACCGCAGGAGAAAACAAGACTCTAGGCAGATTTAACCCTCTCCTGGCAACATGAAGCTTCCAGAGCTTAGCCCTTCTCTGAGAGAACAAGGAAAAGGACAGAGTGAACATAAAGAAGAAACAGCATTAAATCAGTAGAGCAAAAGTGAAAAGACTATTGGGACAGAGGGTTGAAGAGCCGGTTGTTCAATTCTTATTTGAGCCTAAAGAAATAAACTCTATATTTAGATGATTCCTTTAAATCATGGAAAAGATAGGCATTTGGGGAGATGATTGTTTAGATTTGTGTGTGGATTCAAGCAAAAGTGTTTGTGATGAACTAAGTAATATCCTATAAGATGCTTGAACAGAG
>JANEHK010001165.1:0-14455 GCA_025960845.1 Tachycineta bicolor | reverse complement strand
CCTGTACTCAGCACTGGTGAGGCCACACCTCAAATCCTGTGTGCAGTTCTGGGCTCCTCATGACAAGAAAAACCCTGAGGGGCTGGAGCATCAAGGGCAACAGAGCTGGGGAAGGGTCTGGAGCACAAGTCTTGTGAAGAGCAGCTGAGGGAGCAGGGGGTGATTATCCTGGAGAAAAGTAGCCTTGGGGGGGAGACCTTATCACTCTCCACAACCACCTGAAAGGATGTATTGTTGGGGCTGGCCTCTCCCCCCCCAAATAACAAGCAGTAGATCAAGAGGAAATGGTCTCAAGTTGCTCCAGTGGGGCTTAGATTGGATATTAGGAATAAACTTCACCAAAATGTTTGTCAAGCACTGGAACGGGATGCCCAGGGCAGCATGGAGTCACCATCACTGGAGGTATTTAACAGATGTGTAGATGTGGTGCTTAGGGACATGGTTTAGTGGTTGACTCAGCAGTCTTAGGCTAATGGTTGGACTTGATGATCTTAAATGTTTTTTCAAACCTAAATAATTTTGTGGTTCATTCCCTTGATTCCAAGACATTGTTTTTCAACTGTTTATATAAAATTCTGCAGATTAAATTAAAAATATTTCATGCAACTGAGGAAATAAAAATCCCTTCATTTGATCAGACTGTAATAGCATGTAATAGTGACTAGTTTTAATCTACAGAAATAGGTTAAAAGAAACACCAAGAACCATACATGGTGATATTCTCTCAGAGTCAACTGGCTTAGACCAGACACAACCCTTTGCCAGACACGGTTACTCTGATTATAACCATTAAAAACAAATTTCTAATATGAATTCATCTTACTGTTTTTATACTTTCAAAATATTTTAATCACAAATTAATCACAATTGCCCATATACCGAAAGTTACGCCACATTGTAAAAATCCAGAATAGTATCGCCCTATGTCTGTTTTAAAACCATCAGCTAACCATGCCTAACCTGTAAACTTCACTCCACTGGAGACAGTGCACTTCTCTTGTACAAACACAATACATAAAAGAATTAAGACAAAATGAATTTTAATGTGTCAGTTAAGTGATTGCAAGTTAGTTCAGGTTTCCATAAACTGTCAATAGAGCTTTTAATTAAAATATTTGTCAAGAGGAATGAGCTATTTCAGATTATATACAAATTTAGTTTATTGTTTTAATATAATCTTCTTAGTGACATGAGACATGAATGTCATCATACAAAATAATTTAATTTTTAGGATCCTGCTGAGTTGAAATGTGGTAGTTATACTAAACACAGTACCTATTGAATAGTAGTAACAAACAGTATGTGGCAAAGCTTACTGAGTGCTCACATGTATGTGCAAATTAAGCTTACATAAATCTCTGTGCAGAATTAATATTAGATGTTCAGATGTTAATGATGACAACATGAATGACACATATTAGAAACAAGATTAAAAGCTTTTTGTCACAAAACATGTGACAAAAAAAAAAAAATCTACTTTTTTAATGGTAATAACTGCGTGGTCCCTATCTGTTTAGAAAATGAAGAAAAAACAGTTACTGCAAAAATTACACTGTATAAAAACACTGTATAAAAATGAATAACAGACCAAATTCCCTAATATTACTGTTTTTCAATTTTCCTTAACAATGAAGTAGATACCCTTTTCCATAATTTAAAACCTGTTCTAAGTTGTTAAGGTCAGACCACTGAAAGAATTGCTGGATTGTTTTGTTTTTCATATAGTGACAATGAAATGGATGGGAATTAATGGAGATCAAAGTTGTCTTCTCTCTCTATACCCACGAAACAGAGTATTACTTTCTTCCCACCTATTGCTGGCTCTCCTCTGCCTTATTGTTCCCTTCACTC
Organism: Tachycineta bicolor; assembly: GCA_025960845.1. Taxonomy (NCBI): domain Eukaryota; kingdom Metazoa; phylum Chordata; class Aves; order Passeriformes; family Hirundinidae; genus Tachycineta; species Tachycineta bicolor. Next base: position 12,604 of record JANEHK010001165.1, on the reverse strand, counting down.
CTAAACCCTGGTGCTTTCGATCAGTCGCTCAAACACTCAGAAACGCTCTGCTTCTGGAATTTTCTAGCACCATTCCCACACCCACCCTGCACCTTTAATACTGGTCATGCTGAGGGCTCTTTATGTTTTTACTCACATCCCATTATTTAAGAAAAACATGAAACTTTTAAATAGTATTTCTTAATATATTATTTAAAGGAGGTTTTTTCTGTACACTGCTACATATTCTTCATACCTGACATTTGCCACTGGGTCATGTGTAAGTTCAAGCACAGGTAAAAAGAAGTATTTACAGAAGAATGATTTTGAAAACAGTTCCATAATGAATTCACAAGTATCTAAAAACCGAAGTCTGTTCCAGTAACTTTTTCCTTGGCCCAGTTCTGAAAAAATAAAAATTTGCAGATATTATCTGTCAAGTTTTCAATGTCAAATAGAAAACATTTCACAGGTTGACCTTTGACTCAAAGATGATAATCACAGGCATCAAAAGATAATTTCTCAGCCTATCTCAATTCTTTCTTTTTACCAAAAAGCTAGTTCTGTCAGTGAGCACTTGAAAAAGCAAAAGAGCAAGTGAACTAGCTACTGTATTAAACAAAGTCCTGGATGCCTCTCAAACCATGTCACAGGAGTATCAAAATTACTGTGTAAACACTAAGGAATTTTAATGGGAACTGTTAAAACTACTAAGTTATCTTTAAAACAAAAAACCAAAACCAAAACATCAACTTTAGGTGACTTATTAATAAATTAATTTCTGAGATTCGTTCACCACTTCTTTTGCTGAAGCCTCTAGAGAACTTTACTTCTACAGAGAAACTCTGCTTTTTATATTGCTGCACTCAGAGCTTAATAATTTTGGCTAAAAGAAGTAGCGTTGGAGGGGTCTTGGCATATTATCAGTTTCTGAATTCCCTCTTCCCCAATCCCTTTATATAAGCTCCAGATATATTCCTCACATACGCACAGTACATTTTGCTGGTGATAATATGAGCAACTGAATGTCTTCCAAGCACAGTCCCTCCAATGATGGAAGGAAATTACACTGAATAAATGTAACTGTAAAAAGATCTTCAGTCAAAACTAACTTTTATTTCTCAGTAATCGAGGAAAGATCATCTTACGTTCAATCAGTTTCTGAATAACCTCATGTCTCTGTTCTTGTTTGCGATTGTAGCGCAAATAAACGCAGAGAGTCCGAGCAGCTGCTTTTTGGACTGGCAGGACATTCTTGAAAGAAATAAAGGGAACACAATTAAACATTATCTGAAAGAGTATGACTGAAAACATATATATAATTATGAAAAAAGAAAGCTAAAACAGTTGCCTAACTTTATAAATTTTGAAATAAATGTCATACTGTAAGGGAGAATTGGGAAGTTTGGCCAATTCATGAGACACCTGCTTCTTTATTCCTTCAGCACAACTTGTAGATTCAACTGCTTTATAAGGATTTTAAAATATTCCAGGTTTGCAAGGCACCTTTTGTATTGCAGGTGTTAAAACTAAAACTTGCAGCATCTTCTCTTACAACAGTTTTGTTCTTGAATTAACTCAGTAAGATTTCAGACTAGCAGCTCCACTGGACAATTTATTTTAGAAATGCATAGTTCTTTCATAGAGAACCAACTCAATGTAATGTATGGAATCAGGAAAAAGAAGGCATATATCAGAGGAAAAAGTTTTGATTTAACTAGAAACAATCTGATGATGAGCACAAGGAAAGGAAGAAGTCTTGGGCAGGAGGAAAACTGTAGTCTGAATTGTGCTCCTCAAATGGGGGCAAGTTTTCAGCAAAAATTCTCATAGAAAAATGCCACAGCTTGAAAGGGATATGAAAGGGATAGTACTTTCAGATTAATATAACACAGAGCAAATATCCTGTGGTCTAACTTGTATTAACAAACAAAAATAAATGAGAAAGCGACAGGTGGGCTCACATTTGTCAAAATGATTGTCAACATCCTGTGAAGAAAACGGTAATAGATCTGATCACTTGATATGATGTGAGGGAGACACGCATATTTTTGTAGTAACTTCTCATGCGTTCTCCATTTTAAAGAAGTTGCTGCTCTCTGTTCTGCTGTTGTTAATGCAGGAATCAAGTCAGGAATAGAGAGTAACTAGAAACAGGAAGATAAACAATAATTTTACATTTTCAAGCTGTGTGTCTTGTCACTATGCTTAAAAAGCAAATCACAACAATGTAAGAAGGGAAGACTAATCCAAAAGCTATTTCAGTACCTAACTAAATACACTTTTATCTCCAATCCCTTCTCCTGACAAAGGAAAACTAAACACTGTTCTCTTTGTAACACCCTTTTACAGATATTAAGACCATTATGCTACCTCTCCTCAGCATTCTTTCTCAAACCAAATGAATCCCATTTCTCTTTTATCCTCTTAATCTTTGCAGTTATTGTTCTCAGTCGCCTAATTAGTTTTAGCAGAAATTAATTTTAGTAGGAATTATACACCTTCTTTCAGTAAATGGCAAAGAATTTATAGTAGCCAAGCTAAATTCCCTTTAACATTGAGAAAAATGAAACAGGCTACCACACCTGACATTGCATTTGCTATATGTTATATATATTTACAGCTGTAAACATCTGACAAATTCAAATGTCCAAAGTACACTGTCAACTTCTGTCTATACAAGAAAATAAATTTCTTCAGTTCTTATACTGCTGCAATATCTCAATTTATCCATACATTTAGGAATTATGCTCAAAACCAGCAACTTTTCTGTTCCATCTTAGAGGTAAGGAGTCATGGAATAAACCATCATCCAGAGCCACATACAATTCAATTAGAAAAGGTGGGAACTGAGTACAGATCATTTCAGCATCCTAACTTCAGGAAACAGATTTCCTTCTAGCAGAAGCCTGAAAATGGCACCCATGAGCAACTGATATAACAATATGCAAAAGATTTAAAATCTGTATTAGCTATCATTCCCTTAATATGAAACCAAGTTCTCACTTAACTATGGTTAATTAGAAAAAGAACATGTATAAACTGTTTATTTTTATATTAACATTGATATATCCAATTTTCTTTAAATGTTAAAGTTCATAAAGTCAACAACCAAAAAAAAAAAAAAAAGAAAAAAAACCCCAAAACCCCAAAACAAAACACAAAAAAACAAACAGAAACTTCATACCTCTGCAAAGCAGAAACCAATCATGAAAGCCTTTTCCTACAAAATTTGTCTGAAATTTCTTACTCCCTTCATTTAGAGAGTAAATTGCAAAAACCCCATGAGAATACCCACCTTGCTGTCTGTTACATTGTTTTCTCCTCGATTAGTCATTAGTTCAAGGATTTCAGGAAGGTGACCTACTAGGGCATCTAACACCTATTTAAAGAAAGGCTGCATGAAAAGGTCTGTAAATGCACTCAGCTCCACCTTTAACTCACACCAACATATCCCTGCTGACACCTTTTAAGTTACTGCTCTCTCATGTTGAAAAAAAAATGGAGATTAGTTGCATTGATTAGTTGCATTGATGACTGACATTTTAATGCAGTATGTGATGTAAGCATTACAGGTCTCAGTTTTTATTTATGTGATCAGACAAGTTTTCTAACTGGAGTATTCTAACCTACTACTGGAGTAACCAGTATCAGAGGAAATGGTGATTTTTTTTCTCCAATATAAATGTCTCTCTGTTTTCCATCCAAAAAGTCTCACTATGTTAACCGCAATATAACCGATTAATGTTCTATGTGTGGACCAAAACTCTTTCTGTAAATCTTCATCTTCAAACCATACAAAGCTTCTTTATCTCCTCTTCAATTAGACAATAAAAATAAAGCAAAAGTCCTTGAATCCTATCAAGTATTATTTTAATACAGAATAAACCCAAAGCTTTTTAGAGTTTGTAAGATAATAAATAATACAGCAATTGAAAGTATTTAGAATTAGTATTTTTAAAAGCTAATAAATTTAGTGTGGGTTCACTAAATTCAAACATCTTCCTGTTTTCCTCCTTTTTATTCCCAGAAGGCTGACATCTTTATACAGAGTCTGTGCAATAGAAGTAAAAACTGTTAATCATTTCAAATTGTTACTCTACTGTGTCAATGAAGAGTTATTAAACATGAAGATAATCTGCCTCAATGTAACAAGCAAAAAAAGTTCCAGTAAAAGTGTATTACCTCCAGTGACTCATCCTGTAATAGCGTAACCAGCTCTTTATGTATTGTGTACACATCAGAATTTAAAAGCTTAGCAACCTAAAAAATGACAGTAAGATAGCAAGGTGAAACATTCTTTAGTTCTATGGCACAACACTGCTTACTTACTTTACAGCAAGCATGAAGAGGCACAGAAATGTGTTTAATATCAGCTTGCTAAAGTTGTGTACTTTCCCACTGATTACATTAAAAATATGCTTATATAAAGAACCAGAGTCAAGAAACAGGTCTATTATCTAACTATGAAACATGCTTTTAGAATCAACTCTATTTCACATTTTTCAAAAATGTTTTTGGCTGCACTGCAAGGCTAGAAGTTTCCTCATGGAATATTTAAATGTGTATTAGGAGTTAAGAGTCAGCCTGCTGTATAATTTACAGATGATAAAACACAAAATTTTCTTAGCCCTTCCTGGAGTTTAAGTTTCCCCAAACTTCCACCTGAAGCTTTCACTCTGTACATCTTTTTGACTGTGTCTTCTGTGATTCGTAAGTCTCATGTAAATTTTTAAAAAACTTCAGCAGTTCATCTCCATGCTATTATAATGGTTTTATATGCTTTAAGCAAGCATAACATGAACTTGAGGAATCAGATTTTTTTGCCACAATAAATATTTAGATGATTTTTTTAATGTTTTTTTAAGACAAGTAAAATTAAGAGTATACTTCCGATCAAGATGAAGCTTTAAGGAAATGGCTACAAGGACTTTTATTTTTTGGAAAGTAATCCAGCTAGCAGGGAATGCCATAAATTACTCATTTTTGTCTGTCACATTGTTGCCTAGTTAAGCTGTTAAAATTAAATCAATGAGAATTAAATGTACATTTAGACCAAGGTATAATTTTACAGGTTTTTATAAATGAGGTAAAATACTTTCCTTATATTCAGGCAGTACCTTAATAGTTTTATACAGCTAAAACAAAAAATTATGTAGAATTAGGTACTAATTTTACAATTTCAACAATGATGTTGGACTATCATTCATTAAAACAAGGCATCAAAAGGTAATGAGAACTCAAAATACATAAATCTTTCTTATAATGGTGGAAATAAAGCCATTTTCTCCTCTATTATTCATTTAAATGTTTTCAGCAAACTACTTAATTTACCAATCTCCCCAGCAACAAAACTGGATCAGAGCTGAGCTCAGAGACTGAAACACAAGGATTCTCAGTGAGAGAATACGAAAACATTGAAGATTTCCCTATATTGGTTTCTATATTCAGGAGAGTGTATTTTAATTTCTGGAATTCACTCCATATAGTTAATATTACCTATGCATTTGTACATTTTTTTTTAATTTTTATGAAAATAACAGAGTAGAATTTATATAGGCTGAATGGAAATATAATATATATGCTGTTATATCTGCATAAATTTCCAAGTAATTTCATATTAAATTGAGCATTTCATATAGATGTGTTCCACATAAATATTCCTCACATACACAGGAAACTATAGTTTTAAAGGTTTTCAGGCACAAAAGGGGGAAGTTCCTTTCTCTCATTGGTCTGTTTTCTAATACTATTAAAAAACTTCAATTATTATAGTTACTATATTTGTTTAAGTTTGTGGTACTAGATCATCAGAAGTTTCTTCTAGCTTTTGCTCCTTACAATCTGTACTCTCTTGTAACTAAATGTCACACAATTTAAGTAAAATTATGTGTGTTTGTGGGCTATATACAGAGCTTAGAAGGAACTGAACACCCTTGGTGAACTAAATAATTTCAATACATTTTCTCGAGCCTCTTTATTTTGGTTGAACAGGTCACAAATATAAGCTCAAATACAAAAATAAAATAAAATAAGCCCATGTGAGCAGCAACAAAGAACCACTGTAGACTTACTTCAAAGAAGCTTATGGCCATGGTATATCTGACAGAAACTTCAGGGTCATGACAAAGGCAGAAGAATATAGAATAAAGTTCTAAATGGAAATTCTTTGGATCCACAAAAACAATCATGGCCTGTGGAATGATAAAGTCCCTTTTTAGCTACACAGTTAAAGGATGACACTAGAAGAGATTATCAGATGAACTTGAGAGAGAACAGGTTGTTATTTTAAGGAGGAACTGTGGAGGCTTTGCTGGCCTTGTTAAAACATAGGCACCAGACAAAATCCAGAGTTGAGAACTAAACCAAATTTATTTATCTTCCAGACATATTGCAGTCTGTTTTTCTGAAGATAAGGACTAAAGCCATGAGATATAAACTTCAGATTTATAAATACTGTTAATGTTATTGTTTCTGTACGCTAGCAAAAACTGTGAAAGGATACTTCAAAAACAAAGAACATTTTAGCAAGCAGCAAAGCAAGAATCTGAATTTCAGTATGATTGTGTTTGTACATACCTTGGTTTTGCTCAAATAAACCAACAGATGTCTACCTACATACAGTGTGCTTGCCTTTAAAAGGCAGAAGAAAAAATAGTTGTCTATTGGCTCTTGGTGCAAACATGTTTTTATTGAATACAAATGCAGAATGCCAAAATACAAAGCAGATTTACAGAAATAGGACTGGTGTATTTAAAGACCTCACATAAAATTGAACAGACTGTCTGTACTCAGGCAGGAACGTGACTAAAACATCAACCTGAGCATCCAGTTTCAACCTCCAACTCCCTAGAATGATGTGACACAGTCAACATGAAAGTGTAGATTCAAGTGGTTTGAAACTGGAGAATGTGTTTCACAGACCTTTTCCCAAATCCTTTGTGCAAAGCATTTGGAGGAAATGTGCAGGAAAGAATAAGACCGATAAACTCTTAGAACACCATTTCCTCAGTCAGAATTTGCCAATAATTTTCTGAGGCTCTGCAAAGAATAGTACTTCCTGCTCTTTTGGACAACTTCACTAACTAAAACTTTGCAGGAAAGAGCTAAAATCTAGCTAACAATGAACAATTTGGGAATAACTCCTCTATCACTTGTATAGTCCTATTTGCTGAACCACATGCACAACACAAATTAGTACTAAACCTTAAATTAATACTACTTACTGGGAAATTGTAAGCACAGTTCTTCCTCACTGAAATATACTTCTTTTCCTGTTCCAGAGTTTGCAGGTGTAGTTGATTATCATTATGCCCATTTTCCTGCTGTAAACCCAGTGTGGAAAGCTTCTTATAAAATTCCAAAAACCGCAAGTGCTGTTCAGGAGTAAAAATGCCTCAAAAAAAGAAAAAACAAACAAAAAACAAACAAACAAAACAACAAACTTTCCTCATTACAAATGCTATTAATAATGTACCAAAACAAATCTTATTTTAAAATCTATCAAATATCTTGATTTTATTACTCCTCTCCCTTCCACCCCACTTGAATCTAGCAGAGTATAACCAGTACACACAAGTACTCAGAACCAACTGGAATGTAACTAGCAAGAACAATTCAAAAACTACAAGTTCATTAGTAATAAGACAATAATCAAGGAAAGGCTCAATTTTCTATTCCAGAGAGAGAGAAAAGCTATCAGTGATTGGTATCAAGAAAATGCTTAATAATTTTATGTTCTTTTTCAAATTCCACTAGTATCATCATCAGGCTGAGTACAATTAATAACTCTGACAAATATTCAAGCTTGAAGTAGAGAAGCAACACGTCAGTGGATCTTAACAAGAGGTTTTAAAAATGTGCAGTCAGATGTGTTTCAAAACACTTAAGTATTAGTGGTTGAAATCTTAAATAAGTCAAATAACAGAATAGAAAAGGGCTGAAGTGGTATTGATATTTAACAGCCGGAGAGGGAAAGGACATACCATATAATTAGGTAAGTCAGGTTACTTCACATTTGAAAAAATTGAAACAAAAAGGAAATTAAAGAATCTACTACTAAATACCAACACACACACACACACATACACCCACATACACCCCCCCCAAAAATAGCATTAGCCAACATGGCAAAAGAAAAACTTGTCAAACTGATTCAATTTCCTTCTAGTATGGGATAACAGGACCTGTGAAACAGAAGAGGCAATAAAGATCATGACTTTCACAACAAGGGAACAGGAATGATAGATTAAAAACTATAAAGGTGCTCCAAAACTGCTTGGATAAACAACTAAGAGAAAACTACCCATGTACTACTGACAAGATAGGCCACTATAAAAAGTTCTATCCTAGTTGTGGTACTATTCAGTATTTTCATTGATTTCCTGGATCCTAGACAAGAGACTTGGCTTATTCGGTATTCTGAAAGCATCAGCCAAGGACAGAGACTGCTTATTCTTCAGAAGACACAGTTTAAAATGATCTTCAGTAACTGGACATATGGTCTTAAAACTTTAGACTACTATTCCATTAGAACAGCAGTAAGGTACCATGCTTAGCCTGATCTGCACCACCTGCAGAAGGCCAGGAAAGAGAAAGATTAACTAGCTGCTAGATTTTTTTAAAAAGGCAGGCAATTTCTCATACTGAAAAAATGTGAACAGCAATGTAACTGGCAAGATACATGAAGTAACCCTTTCACTTCATTCAACTGCTCTAGAGCGTAACACTTCAAGAAAAATATGAAGTTGTCAGATGGAGTTCAGAGGTGAAGAAAGATCAGGAATTAGTCATTCAACCTAGAAGAAAAGAAGACTGGAAAAACATGATAAACACAGGACAATGGACTGTGTTAGCTCTCTGTTTCTGAAAATAATATTTTGATACTGGAACAGCCATTTCAAGAAATGTGTAGTGAAGAAATGGTCACTTTGATAGTCTCTAATATAATCATGAAGGTTCATTTTAAATAGCTAAAGGAAAGATCAAAGGTTTTAAGAGTCTAGGGGGAAATTATAATGTAAAGTCATGATTCTGGGCTGTTCCTTCACAGGTAATATATGATGGACAAAATTATAAAGGAAAGTTGTGCTGTGCTCAAGTGAAAATTCAAGCACGAATTATGGGCTTAAAAATTATGAGTATAGTTTTAGCCTCAGCTGCAGCTGGGGAATCCACCTGGTATTAGATCTCCTTTCTCCCCTGAAGTTCCTTATAGGCCACACTCTGCACTGTGCCTTAAAAAGGAAATCAAGCACAGAAATGAACATAGTTAACATCATAACAGTTTCAAAGGTTTCTAGTTTCAAAAATTCAATTATCCAAATCACAAACTCCAGAACACCCAAACAAATCAGTCAAACCAATAAAGATAAAACCCCACATTTCCATCTTTGATCTCATCTAAACAAAACAAAAACAACAATAAACAATATGTAGATGGTCACCCTAAGAGGAAATTTCCAAAATCTAGCCTAACTACCATTTCATAGTACATTTTCCAAGGGGTTCAAACTCTCCAATCTTCCCACATTCTTAAGATTTTTAAAAATAAATTAAATCATACCATATAATCCATTACACAGTTTCCCTAAATGAAAAGATAAAGAAACTAGGATAGATTCATCTGCTTTGAAGGATTTTTCACAGAAAGATTTCACTAATGGGAGAACAGTTTGACTCCGATCATCTGAAAAAAAAGAAAATTTTCAGAGTTAGTCATTTGTCAATGTTTTAGAAAGAGCAAAGAGACTCGACTTCTGTAATAAATTGAGAAAATTTTTTATTTAATATTCTCAGGATTACTTCTGGCAGGCACTCACTGAAGGTACAAAACAAGTGGTAAAGAGAATGATCCTAAATTTAGTACTTTTCCCGTTATGTTCATTTGTTTGCTGGTTGTTAGTGAAAAGTCATCCCCCAGTAAAGGCTAAAAAACAGTCACTACCTTCTTCATTCACCAAGAATATAGAGAGAGAAAGAATACTGCAGTACTCTTACAGTAAGATTTCCTCCAATAGTAGGAATACAGGGAGATCAAGACTGAACATGACTACGACAGTAAAAAGGAAAATCAGGATATGTTGCAAGTTATAAATCTACTGAGAAGTGTTTCAAATTTTTTTGGTATAAAATAAATTCACACAGAAACAAAATAATTAAGGACACAGGAAATAAAATAAATAATTTAGAAACTAACACCAAATCCAAACACTCTGTGTTCTTTATAAAATAAAGGAGCAAATGTTTGAAGAAATTTATATCTTTGGACTTATTTTAAAGAAAATCATTGTATTAGAATGTTTGAGTTTTAAAGGGATCATGATTTTTTAATGGTAGATCAACAGCAAAATTGAGCAAATAATTGTGGCTGAACAAAGTTAAGATGGCCCTAAGAAATATTTTGATACTGTGGGAGAGAAACTCTAGGATGCAATTTTGGGTCATCTACCTACAGAAGTGTTAATTTTCTAGTTCAGCCATGAAAGCAAAACCCACGCAAACATTCCTTAAAAACCTGTAAATAACCCCTGATTGCTTTCTCTGAGCTTCTTACAGTAACTCAAAGCAGTAGTTACAGCAGGGAATGGGTGAGGAGGAGTGAAGACTGAGAGGTGCAAAGAGAGGCACAAACTTGATAGCATCAATACAGAGGCTCAAGAATTAGAAAATTAATCTACTCCCATCCTTGCTGATATAAACACTAACTGCTAAAAAGTACATTTACAGTATTCTCCCCAAAACTATATTATTTTTTTCTTTTCCTTATCCACTCCTCTGTATGGCTTAAATGCAACCATAAATTGTATTAATTCATCACCAAGTTCCTGTACGGTACATTTTTGTTGAGCTAATACTTTGTATTGTGTACTGATAGCACTACATTAATGAATTATATATAGCAACACAATATTCCCATAATTTATACAGTAATTTTACTCATGCCATTTAAGCATACTATATTAGAAACCTGGAATATGATAACTGATTTCATGGACAACTAGCTCACCTCCCTTAAAACTTTCTGCATATAAAGCACTGCAAGACATGAAATATATCGAAATAGAAAGGACAAATCAACGATCAAAATAAAATCAGAAATGTCTGAATAGTGCAGTCAGAACAAAAAGCATTTAAATACAATTATAGGATGCACAAGAGCACTAAGAATTGGGCTAGTAAGCCTAAATTAAATTTATACCTGCATCAAACATATCGAGCAGATTCACTAAGGTCTCAAAAGCTGCCAGGCGTACACTGCTGCCCTCATCTCTTGACAGTTCCACTAACTCAGGAAGCACCACAGTTTTTGTAAGTTCTGTCCTGCAATGTGAAGCAAGCAATCAAAAGAAAACTTCCAATGAAACCATACTGCCACTGCAAAACAGAACTCTTCCTTGAAATACTCATTTAGATATTTCTTGAGTAGTCACGAAGAAAAAACTGACAAAGTTCTAAGGAAACTGAATTTAAATAAAAACGTCCAGACAATCTCAGGACTTTTCTTCCTTGCCAACCAAAGAAAAATGCAAGTTTTAAATGCAAAACTTTATCATTAAAAACGGATTCAAATTAGCTCCAAATAAATTAGAGAAAATGTAGTCTGAAAAAAATCAAAGGACTCCAGCTATTTCACTGTAACACTAAGAAAATTCTTATGATCAAATATGCTCAATCTAATGGTCCAAAGCCAAAATTTAATAAGTATGAACCATGTTGGATTGAAGTATCTGGAAATTTTATACATTAAAGATGAGTCTTCTTTAGAGAGAATATCTACTGCTCAGAGAAAATGCAATTTTCCTACTACTCTAAACACTGGCTTTTGGCCTTGGTTTAAACCAGTAAAGAAAGGGTTCTGCTCGTCCTTTTCTGCCTTGGTTCATACTGACCTACTAACATACTACTAACTCCAGGATGCTGAAATAAAAATGCCCAAAATATCCCTTCCAATCAGACTAAAGCAGTAAGAGCTGCCCCTTTTGTAAGCTAATGAAAACAACAATCCTTTCAAATGTTTACAATCTGCATCAAAGTGATTTGCACCTTACAGAGTTTACTATACCTACTAGCAAATCAAGAGGTGTTAACAGTATGCTTCCAAGCAAATGATTAAAAATTCAAATAAAATTACAAAAAAATGATAGATCATTTAGTGGCAATAACACTAACTAGTAAAAATAAGCATTTGGATTGTCACTTTATACCTCCAATATTTACCTGAAAATTTGCTCATGTCTGTTTAGTTATTTTATTTACCGACTGTCTATTCATCCTCAACATGACACACTGGAATAGCTTCCATACTGAAAGTACTCAATGTTCACCAATTCTCAAAAGATTAAATCATCTAAAGCATTGAGAAGAGATTAAGTAAAAGCTTCAGAGAGAGAACAGTCTACGTGCATAAATTAATGCTAAAAATAAAAGTTAGTGAGGAAAGAAACAAAGAAAAAAACACAGGACAGGCCACAAACTGAAACCAATGTATTTAGCCTTATCAAACCCACTATTCTAAGGTGAGGTGAATTACCAGTAATGCTGTCATTTGCAACTGCAAATTTTTTTTAAACTTTTGACTCTCAGGTAGAATAAGTGAAATTTAGTTCATTTTAAAGACAATAAA
>JANEHK010001164.1:0-14150 GCA_025960845.1 Tachycineta bicolor | reverse complement strand
ACCCCTTCCCCCTGGGCCCCTGCCCCTTTCCCTCAGGGCTGGGCCACTCCATCCCCCTGGGCCCCCGCCCCTTTCTCTCAGGGCTGAGCAGCCCCTTGCACCTGTGCTCCCCCCTCCTCCTGCTGTGGGAGCGTCTCGCCTTAGAAAAACGTGCTTTTTTGCAAAAATGAGCTTCAGTTATCTCTTTGAGCTCTTTTCCCTTTTTCTGCTCGCGCACCCCCGCGTTAGCAAAGAGGCTCTCTTTGGTTTCGTTGGCAACGAGTCCACTATCTAAATGACCTTCTTTGTTTTCTGCCCTGCTTCCCCTCTCGGATTCAGTGCTATCTTGAGGCGCATAAGGTGGAGGTCCCTCCCCCACTTTTCCAGCATTCCTAGCTTCTTCAGCTAGACTGTTGTAAATTGACTGCATCTGTTTTATCTCCTCAGCGAGTGACCTTGAGTTTGGAGGCTCTGAAGCAAGCCCTTGCTCCTCCGAGCCTCTGCACTCGGCAGAACCAACCCCATTGACACTCTGAACATTATCATTAACTTTCAGACTACATTCTTTTACACTCTGAAAATTCTCAACAACAGTTCCCTCTGAGAAAGTTTGCGTAGCTGCCACTATACCCAATTGAGGAGAAATCTTTAAACAATTTTGGGCAGCTTTCCAGGTTTCTTGCTCATGCAGAGCCTTCTGTAAGGCTTCCACAACCCTTCCCCATGCCTTAAGATTTTTCCCTGAGCCAGAAGACAGTGTCGTCGGCAAGAGCCTTAGTGCATTGATCCCAAACATCTGGGTGGAGGATATCCACCGGTCGATCAATAATACTAAGTTGCAAAAGCCTCGTCACTGCGAGGGTAAAATCTTTTGCTTTACAATCAATTCCCCACTGCTTATGAATCTGAGAAACGACCTTCACGAGAGCTTCCATCCTCTGCGTGGGTCCGGAGGCGTCCCTCCCGCCAAGCTGGTCCCGCCGCTCGGCCGTCATTCACCCGTCCAGGTGACTCCCGATCTCCCGGGCGACTCCCGGGTTTTTCGGCACCACTTGCTGCCTCCGCTGAGGCGTAGCGACCTGGTTCAGGAACGACATGGCAGCCACAGCCAGGCTGCTCGGGCCACCAGCTCACAGACACCAGTGTGGTGGACGGCTAATGGCGTTTATTAACTGGTTACATGGAGTTATAAAACCTCTGTTTGCTACATCACATCTGTCTGCTTACGTTACAAGTTAGGTGTTGCTTACCTTATCAAGGACACTAACCAACTAAGTGTTGAGGGAGGGGTTCTGTCTGCCCGTACAACGCGATATGTTCTGACTGCCTGTCCCTAATCTCCCACACAGGCCAGTTAGTTATAATTTCCAGAATCCCAGGGCGATTTGGGTTTCCAATACGGGCACGCCGAGTGATGAGGGCAATCCATTTGCTCATTGTGGTGTCAGTGGTGTAATGCGTGGAAGGAACTTTTCCCTTGAAAATCCACCCCAGCACCAGCAGTCGTGGTGCCAAAAGCAGCTGCGTTTCAGTGCCAATAACTTCTGAGGCAGCTTGAACTCCTTCAGAGGCAGCTAAGATTTTCTTCTCTGTTGGAGTGTAGTTGGCTTCGGACCCTCTGTAGTTTCGGCTCCAGAATCCCAGTGGTTGGCCCCGAGTCTCCCCAGGCACCTTCTGCCAAAGGCTCCAGGACAGGCCATTGTTCCCGGCTGCTGAGTAGATCACGTTCTTCACATCTGGTCCTGTCCTGACTGGGCCAAGGGCTACCGCATGAGCCATCTCCTGCTTGATCTGGGCAAAGGCTTGTTGCTGTTCAGGGCCCCAGTGGAAATCGTTCTTCTTGCGGGTGACCAGGTAAAGAGGGCTCACAATCTGGCTGTACTCGGGAATGTGTATTCTCCAAAAGCCTATGGCACCTAGGAAAGCTTGTGTCTCCTTCTTGTTGGTAGGTGGAGACATTGTGGTGATCTTGTTGATTACTTCTGTGGGGATCTGGCGACATCCATCTTGCCACTTGACTCCCAGAAACTGGATTTCTTGAGCCGGTCCCTTAACCTTACTTCACTTAATGGCAAAACCAGCTTTCAGCAGAATCTGGATGATCTTCTCTCCTTTCTCAAAGACTTCCCCTGCTGTATTCCCCCATACAATGATGTCATCAATGTACTGTAGATGTTCAGGAGCCTCACCCTTTTCCAGTGCAGTCTGGATCAGTCCATGGCAGATGGTGGGGCTGTGTTTCCACCCCTGGGGCAGTCAGTTCCAGGTGTACTGTACGCCCTTCCAGGTGAAGGCAAACTGGGCCCTGCACTCTGCTGCCAAAGGAATGGAGAAGAAGGCATTGGCAATATCAATGGTCGCATACCACTTTGCTGCCTTGGACTCCAGCTCGTACTGAAGCTCCAACATGTCTGGCACAGCAGCGCTTAGTGGTGGGGTGACTTCATTCAGCGCACGGTAATCCACTGTCAGTCTCCATTCTCCACTGGATTTACGCACTGGCCATATAGGGCTGTTGAAAGGTGAACGAGCCTTGCTGACCACCCCTTGGCTCTCCAGTTTATGAATCATCTCATGGATAGGAATCACAGAGTCTCTGTCTGTGTGGTATTGCTGACAGTGTACTGTTGTTGTGGCGATTGGTACCTGTTGTTCTTCAACTCTCAGTAGTCCCACAGCAGAGGAGTCATCTGAGAGACCAGACAAGGTATTCAGTTGTCTGATGTCTTCTGTCTCTACAGCAGCTATCCTAAAAGCCCAACTATATCCTTTAGGGTCTTTGAAATATCCATTTCTGATAGTCTATGCCAAGGATGCATGGGGCCTCTGAGCCAGTCACGATGGGGTGTTTTTGCCACCCATTCCCGGTTAAACTCACTTCGGCCTCCAATACAGTCAGCTGCTGGGACCCTCCTGTCACCCCAGAAATAGAAATGGATTCTGTTCCTACATACCTTGATGGCATCAGGGTACATTGGGCACCAGTGTCAACCAAAAACCATATATTTTTGTGGTTTAGATGTGCCAGGCCATCGGATCCACACAGTCCAATAGATCCGATTGTCCCTTTCCTCTAGCTGGCTAGAGGCAGGGCTCCCCTATTCCTGGTCATGGTACACGTTGCTCTCTTCCTGTAAATATGTTCCTGAGGTCCCTTCAAGAGGATCAGTCGTATCATTCTTCCTATACCGTCTCAAGTTCTGTGACTGAGAGATTGGAGCAGCATTGACTAGATGAGCTCTTTGTGGTAGGTGTCTCTCTTTTCAGTTCACATACCCTGGCTGCTAAGGAGGAGGTGGGTTTTCCATCCCACTTCCTCATGTCTTCTCCATGCTCCTGAAGAAAAGACCAGAGGTTACCCCATGGAGTATACCCTCTCTCCCTGGCTGGTGGATACCTACTCCTAATGGCAGAGACTCTTGTTGGTTCTGGAGAGATGTGGTAAATTTCTTCCTTAAGTTCCTTTTTCAGTTTCTGATGGCCCTCTTCAATCAAGCTCGGTACTTGCTCAGCCAGCCTTGTTTCCACGGATGAGACATGGGTACGAAATGAGGCAGTGACAGTATCCTCGTAAATTCTTAGTTTATTGACTAAGATGCCCACCTTGTCCTTGCCTTTCCTCCATTGCAGTGTTGCCAGGTAACGGGAGTACATCTCTGGTCCTAGCCGTGCGAATCTCAACCACATCTGCGATGTGCACTGGACATCATCTGGGCTTTTAGGAAATCTCTTGTCTTCTTAGAAGATTATCTCCAGCACAGCCAATTCCCTCAGGCATCGGATACCTTGTTCCATTGTGCTCCATTTTCCTTGGTGCACCTGGAGGTCTTCTTTACAAAGGTATCTGTCCCTCGCACTCGTTAGCAGTCGCTGCCAGAGGCTGAGAGTTTGTTGGGTTCTCCCGATCCCCTGGTCAATGACCACATCCCAAGACAGCGATCCCAGTTGCCTGGCCTCACTTCCGTCCAGAACGGTGCCATTGGCTGCAGGGTCCCAGATGCAGAGCAGCCAGGTCAGGATGGACTCGTTTGTCTGGCAGGTGAATTCCCTCCGCAAGTCACGCAGTTCACCCAGGGATAGAGAGCGGGTGATGATCTCTTGCTCTGTCTCTTCTGCTGGGTGTGAAGGTCCTGCCGCATCCTCATCAGTCACTATGAGGACTGATTTGCTCTTTGATTTCTTCTTCTGAACAGGGGCAACTGCCACTGGTTTAGGTTGTTCTGTTTCAGTGACGATTTGTGTGGAGATGCTGATGGCACCTTTGGTTTCTTTCTCCTCTGTGACAGTGTGAGTAGATGTGGATACTGTTGCTTTGTTTTTGGTTCCTTTCTCCTCTGTGACAGTCTGCGTAGATGCGGTTCCTGTTTCCTCTGTGACAGTTTGTGTACACATGGATGCCTTTGTTTTGCATTTGTTTCTTTTTCCCTCTTCCTCAAGGAGATGCTGCACCATCCCATGAAGCGTTTGATTTCTAAGCATGGTGGACATGGTGCAGGCTGTGCAGAGAAGACAAAGCAGAACTAACAATATTATGCTGTCCTTGGCACCTAGAGAGAACTCAGTATTTTCAAAAACTGCTGTGCCAGGCCTAAAAGTTTGGAAAATATCATTCTTTACCCCTCTCCACAGGGGCTGGGTGAGATTGTCAAGAGCCCAGATGTAGCATTCTGGACCAGGACAAGCAAACAAAATAGAGTATATATTCCGAATGATGCTCATTGCCTCAGAGGTTATCATACAATAAACATAATAGACCAATAAAGCAATTTTGGTACCATACCCTGGTCTACACATGAGCATTAAGACCGTCAAATACTGCCCCATGTGCGGGAAAATGTAGAGAGCTAGGTATAAGATATATGAAAGCATGTTGAGCATCATAGCGGACAGTTGTTTTTTTTCTCACTACAAAATTGTAATTCTGACTTTTCTCAGTACCTCCTGCCCCACGTTGGGTGCCAAAATATATGTGCTGGCTTGAAGGCAAAACCAGCAAGAGACTCCAAGTCAGAAAAAACAATTTAATAGGAGAGAAAAAAAAGGTAAAATAAAATAAAATACATGCAATAGTACAAAAAATTACTGGCAGAGTCAGAATACAACCTGAAACCGTGGTGGTAGCAGTCCAGATGAAGTGGTCTTGTTGAAGCAGTGATCCCGTGGAAAGGTCTGGTAGCTCTTATCCTGTGGGAATCCAGTGGGTAAGGCTGCTTGTGCTGTCCCAAATGCCAGATTATATCCAGGTGGGAATACTTGGCTCCTCCCCCTGGGTGGAGCATCTCAGAATGGGCTGATATCATTTTATCAGTCTTGCAATGGGTCCTTGATTTCCCATTAATCAGAGATAGCTCCTGGAGGGAATTATCTATGAGTCATGGGGCAGGGCACTGATGGGCCATTGACAGAAGATAGTCTGGAGGGAGGGGGCAAGGGAAACACTGCCCAACCTAGTTTCAACAGCTCATGTAGATGTTCATAGAATACATACTTTGGGCATATCTTACATTGCAACCTAGGACACCTACCTTTCAACAGATTGACACACTCCCAGCTTAGTGTTGTCCTCAAATTTACTAAGGAAAGACTCCATATCCTGATCCATGTCATCAGTAAAAATGGCTCTCAATTTCCTACTGGCTACACAAGGATGTGTATGTGCAATTGTTAACACCAGTTGTTCTTATGTGGACCAGAGTAGAAGAATTAAGAAGGATCTGGCTGAAATTCGGGAACAAACTCAAATTTTACATGAAGTGGCTTTCAAAAATAACACCTTGAACTTCGACTACATCTTCTCCACACTCACTTCATGGTTACCAAACTGGACCTCAATAAAAGAACTGTTCATAGCAGCTGTAATTATAGCTGGTTTCTTTATGACAGCTGGTTGTGTAAATCAGTGCTATAGTTAGATATGGAGTAGAGACTAGACAAGGTAGTCTTGTTGCAGTAGAGGTGGACAAACACACTTGTTTCTTTGTGCAGAATAGCCAAATCTTTATTCACATATCTTATATTTTTAGGTATAGCAGAAGATACTGTGTTCAACTCTCATTGGTTAGTAACTTTCTTGCCACTCAGTTCATTGGTTAGTAGGTGCTCGTGTGTTAGGCTCTCTTCTTCCTAGATGTTTACATTATTCCTTTACGGATTCTCATGGGATAGACTTCTTATTTTCACAGGTGTTGGATAGTTTTCACCAGCAATGGCTGATGTGCTTGCGGGTTCTCATGGAACAGGCTAGCTGTTAGCTATACTTAGTCAAAATAACAAGGCCTAGAGCATGGTTTTACAAGGCCTTTCTTTTGTAAGGTTTTACCTATATGTTACAGAGTCTTGCCAGTCTCAAAAGGAGGGAGTGATGCCAAATTCATTTTTTCCTTTTTGCTTCTATATATTCTTTTTATTCTTCATATATATATATTTGTAGCCCTGTAGCCGATTACTGTATTAACTACATAGATTTGTAGGTAGCATTTCACCTAGTCTATTAGACAGGAAGACAAAATGCATTCCCCAGAGGCTCCAAGCCCCAGGGACCAAGGTTAGATTCTCTGAGAACCAAGGTTAAAATGGCTTCTCAAGACACTTCCTCAAAGTTTACCCACTGTCTAAAGGTGGCATTTCAGAAAAGGTTCGAACCAGAGAGGAATTAGCACATCACCTATGTCTCTAATTGGGGATTCTTGTCAGTTAAAATGTCCATCGTGAGGTCCATATTTTCCAGTTGGAATTTGGTAGACTGCCTCATCATCAAATTGAATGGAAAGGGCGCTTACAAGTGTGTGGCCTGTCCTTGCCTGAACCTGTTGGTAGGCCTCGGAGAGTCGGAGTTCTTTCTCATAGTAAGTGTCGTAGATGATTTCTGAGCGCCTCAGCTCTCCAAGATGGCGAGGAAAGAGGGACGGAACGGCTTGGCACTTGGCTGGAAGTTTCCCTGGTGCTGCTGGTAAGATGGATGATGCTGGACCTGCTGGTGACATTGCAACTGGGGACAGTGTTTAAAATGTTCTTTACAGTCCAGGCATGTAGAGGAGTGACAGTCAGTGGAGGGGTGTTTCTGCAAAAAGTCTTTATCACATTCCACCTTGAGGTGGCCCAGCTCACCGCACTTAAAGCATCTCATATTTTGTTTATTCTGTGCCACGAAGGCTTCAGCCATGCCTTTGCTGACTGCCAAGGCTACCAATATGTTCTGTAGTTGTGAGACGAGTACAAACTTCTACCATTTGCTGAATGGCAAGTTCAGGTTCTAAAGGCAATGCCCTGATAATTCTATTACACTCAGCATTCACATTGGAAACTGCTAGCTTGTCGAACAGCTCCTCTCTAGCCTTTGGATAATCGACTTTCTTATCAATAATAGTGACTTTTAATCTATCTATGAATTTAATAAATGTCTCATCTGCCTCTTGGAGAATATCAGAGAGGCTTTGTTGTGGGGTAGTGCCATCTGGTGTTTGAAATAAGGTACTCTGAGCAGCATTTTTAATGTCCTCTAGAACAACTCTGGGGAGGTTTTGGGCCTGTTCTTGGGATTTATCAAAATCTCCATCGCCACTTAATTGCTATATTGCAAAATGAGCTTGTCCATCCTCACTTTTGTAATTTTTTAATAATGCTTTTAGTTGTTTTTTCCAAATTGATTCCCACAGAAGAAGCTCTGTGGGTGAGAGGAGAAGGGACATAACATGCCAAAGAGCATGGGGCATGAGTACATGAGCTGAGAATGTTACTTGTAATAGATTTTTTAAATATGGAGATTTTCTTCAATAGTCCTTACATGCTTTGCATAGTTCTTTAAGTTCACCATATGGAATAGATTTCCATTTGGGGTGTCTTCCTCTTTTAAATTTATCTGGGGCTTCTAGGACTTGCAGCTTCCCAGCGAAATCCCAATCACCTTCTAGAGCTGCTTGCCTTTGTATTTTGCCCAGTGATCCTGAGAATCACTATCTGAATCTGAGGAATCACTGCCCTCCTTTAGGAGCTCTGGCTGACTGGCAAGGCCCGGTGCTCGGAGCCCTAGGTATCCCAGATGGATACTTTCCGGTCAGCTTCACTCTCGATTCCCATGCTTCCAGCGTGGGAGCCAGAAGTGACGGGACTGGGGGAGATGGGGGTTGCGCAAAGCAAGGGCATCCTGGTGGGGGGGTGGGTGCCAGTGTGGGGATGGGTGCTGGCATGGGAGCAGGTACTGGTGTGGCAGAGGGTGCGGCAGAGAAAGCCGCTGCCATTGAGAGAGCTGCAGTGGTGGAAGGAGCCCATCACGGAATCTGAACTGGGCACAGAGGTGGTGGCTGTGGGGAGGAACCCACCACAGCCAGAATGGCCGGTGCATCTGGGAAACCCGGCTCAGAAAGAGTGGCCCTGGTTATCCTTCTTTCCGTGGTTAACTGGAGCTGCTTCCTTCTTGGTAGAACTTCCTCTCATAGTCTTGCCTTCCAACAGTTCATGCACCTGTTGTGCCAGAGCAGCAGTAGATTTTCCATCCCATATCCTCACGTTTTTCTGTCTTGGTTTGAAAAGACAGGTATCTGCTAGGGAGGGGCAGGCCTCTCTAGGAATGGGGAATTCCAATCCCTTCCCTCCGTGTTATTATAATTTGGAAGATTAAAAAAAAAAAACTTTTCAGTCAGAGCTATGGGCAAAGGAATAACAGTCCTTTACTAGTAAATATAACAGGACAGACAAACAACAACAGCAATTATAATAATAATAAAACAGAACCAAGAACCCTGAGGGGCTTTGTCTCACAAGTCTCAGGCAGTCTGATCTCTTGGGATCCCAAGAGCACCAAACTGAAACGGTAGAAACTCCAGGGCTGATGGCTGGAAACAGTGGGTTGTCCTCAGCAGGCAGGGGGGTGTCCTGGCAGGCAAAGTGAGCAGTGCTGAAGAAGCCGTGGCGGCTGGACCTGGGCTGACCCAAAATCCAGCAGGGCAGGTGAAAACTCCGAATTCCTGGGCGCTCCAACAGATGATATAATTCTCAGGACCGAACCCCTCCATTAACCATGGAATCCATGCAGCTACCAGTCGCCTGACCATCCCCCCCGGAAAACCGAGAGCCGAAAAAGAACCACCACCCTCAGCTCCCGGGAGCCTTTCCCTCCTGCTAAACTAAGTGATCCGCTTCTTTTGTACGGGTTAAGCACCCTTTAGCTATCAATATTTAGTCTCCTAGCAACTTATGGGGGGATAAATTCCACAGGAATACTTAACCCCCAACACTTCCCCAGAATCACACAGGAGGGAATGCAGCTCAGGTTGTGGGGTGCCCCTTCTCTCCCTATCGGGGGGACGTCTGCATTTGGTGCCAGAATCTCTGATCTGTACTGTTGAGATTTGGAGAAATCCCTCTTTCATCTCCTCTCTGAGTTTCTTGTTATTCTCCTCTATCTTATCTTCAAATTTCTGCAAATGTGTTTCCACAGCTCCGATTCTTGCATGTGTTGGACCATGCATGGCATCTGCATATGTTTGGAGATCTTTGCCATATCCAGCACGGTCTTCACCCTGTCATCCCTCTTCATTATTGCTAAAGCAGAAGAGTATTCTTGTGGCCCAAATCATACAAGTTTTCGCCACATCGCGGATGTACATGGTACCGTCAGGGTTCCTAGTGTTTGTAATCTGTGAAGACAATCTCTGCCACTGCCATTTCTCTCAAGCATTGAATCCCTTGTTCTATTGTCTTCCACTGGGTTTGCTGCATATAGAGATCATCTGCACACAGATATCTTTGTGCCACACTTCCCAGGACCCTTTCCCAGAGACTGTGAGGGTTAGCCCCCCTCATCATTCCTTGGTCGATAACTGGATCATGTGACAGGGATCCCAAATGCCTCGCTTTAGTGCCATCCAGAATTGTAGCCTCGCCTGCAGCATCCCAAAGATGGACTAACCAACTAATTATAGATTCATCAGGTCATCGAGTGTAATCCTTTCTTAGACCACGAAGGTCCTTCAGAGAAAAGGACTCAGTAGTGGCTTCTGATCTTGTGCCAGTTGGTTTGGCTTCTGATTTTATGTCAGGAGGCACTGAGGTTCCTTCTGACGCATCATCATCATCATCATCATCCACTTCTCAATCAGTCTTGTCTGTGTGCTTTCTGCTTCTCATGCTAGTAACAACAGCCACTGGTTGAGGCTCACTATCTGGTTTAGCTGCTGGCTTAGCTACAGCCTGAGTAGCTGGGATGTTGGCTACAGCCTGAATGACTGCAGTAGCTGCTCATTTATCTCCCTGCCCCCCTGCTTCTTTCTGCTGCCCTACAGTATCTAGCAGCATACGATAAGCATATACCAGGGTCCAGCTTATTGCAATGAACTTTTTCTCCCTAGAGCCATCGTGGCAGTTCTCTTCCAGATATTTCCTCACCTCGTCTGGGTTCTGAATTTGTTCACGTGAAAATTCCAAAGCTGGGGAATCAGAAAATTCCATCAAGGTTTGGCCCATTCTCTCCCATTCTCCACACCACTCAGGATTTTCCACACCTGGGTCTACCTCTGTGTCAGGGGTTTCATCAGCTCCTCTGGAAAACTCAGCCCTCCTTCTAGAGAAGCTGCAGACTGTATAGAGGAAGCTTACCAGATGAAATACTAGGAAGGTGGCATCTTTAACAATCAGGGGAAATTGAACATTCTCAAAAAGTGATGTAACCAAATCAAAAGAGAAGAAGGAAAGGAAAGGCTGAAAAGCTTCATCCCCTACTTCTCCTCTAACAAACTGGGTGCAATTACTAATAAATCCCCAAAACATGCTACTGGAACTAGGATGCAGAGTAGGATGAAGAAACCATAAACCAAACATACTGGTCACAAACTCCAGCACCTTTCTAAACTTCCTATAAATCGTTATCACTGACCCCAGCAAAATACCTATTCTAATCTGTGCCCTTCTATTGTAAAAGCTACGTGTTAGGGGCAATACTGGAGTTATTTCTGGATAAGAAAATAAACCTAGGGACCATAAAGGTATTAAAACCTCAAAAAAGCCAAGGGAACATAAACACAGGAAGGCCTCCACCCCAAGGGACATTATGAATTCAAGCAGCCACATGGCTATTGACTGCTTTATCCCAACACAGAGTAAGTACAACCAAAATGTACAAGTTTTTCCCACTTTTTTAGGCCTCAGGCCCCACTTGGGCACCAATAAATATATTTTTCCTGGTTTAGGTCAAATTGAGGAAACCTCCAAAAGGGGTCCCTTTGGAAAGCAAACCCAAATGGCCCCTTCCCCAACTGGTCCAGGAAAAAAGTTTCCTTAGAGAAAAGTGGAAAATGCTATTTATTTAACAAACAAAGTTCCCCACAAGCATAAAAAATTAATAATATGAAACAATAGAACCTCTCACCATTCTGAAGAGAGATGGCAAAATTGAGAAAGTCTTTGCCGTGGGTGTAGCTCAGCTTGCTCAGTCTCTTATCAGTCCTTCTGGCTCTGGAAAATGCTTTCCTGGGCCCCAGTGGTCTGCAGGCATGAACTCCAGGTGGTCTTCTGGGTTTTCAGTCCAGAGCATGTTTAAATAGTCCCAAGAAAAAGAAAAAAACTCCAGAGAACTTCTCTGCCTCAGCTAGCTAAAAACTAACTAAAAGCAAAGGAGATCTCTGTCCCGCTGTCTGTTCATACTGCAGACAACACAGTCCAGAAGCAGAATGTGGAGGTGTGAGTGCAGTTTCTGAAAACAAACTCGGTACTTCTCTTTCTCCCTGCTTTGTTCTTGGAACCAGTCTTAAAGGTACAGAACATAATATCCAACAGACAGAAGAGATGATTGGGGATACAGGCATGTCTTGGTTTGAAAAAAAACAGGTGTCTGCTAAGGAGAGGCAGGCCTCTCTAGGAAATGAGGAATTCAAATCCTTCCCTCTGTGTTATTATAATTTGGAAGATTAAAAAAAAACTTTTCGGTCAGAGCTATGGGGAAGGAATAACAGTTCTTTACTAGTAAATATAACAGGACAGACAAACAACAACAGCACTTATAAAAACAGTAAAACAGAACTAAGAACCCCGAGGGCAAACGCTGGGAGCTCCAGCGCTGATGGCTGGAAGCTGGAAGTGGTGAATTGTCCTCGGCAGGCAGGGGGGTGTCCTGGCAGGCAAGGTGGGCAGCGCTAGAGAAGCCGCAGCGGCCGGTCTCGGGCTGACCTAGAATCCAGCAGGGCAGCGAAGAAACTCCGAATTCCTGGGTGCTCCAATGGATGATAGAATTCCCAGGACCAGACTCCTCCTCTAGCTGTGGACTTCAGGCAGCTCTCTGTCGCGCGACCGTGCTCCCCGGGAGAACCGAGAGCAACGAATGTCCTTCCCCCTCTGCCCCCCAGGAGCCTCCTCTCTCTCCCAAAACTCAGCGATCAACCTCCTTTGTCCCCTTAAGCACCCTTAACTATCAGTACTTAAAATCTCCTCGTAACTCATGGGGGGGGAAAAATTCTACAGTAAAACTTAACCCTCAACAAGGCATCATAAAGTCACCCTAGGACAGTGAGTTTAACAGCGGACAAGTGGGAAAAGCACGGCATTGTGACTGTCCCAGAGACTGCTGTATCTTTAGCATTGACTACCTCAGGAGAGGGTACTTCAAGAATCCAAAAGGGTGTTGATGGGCTTTTGGTGTAGCTACTGTGAATACAGAGAAGATCAAACAGTTATCCACTCTGCCTGGTCTCTCATAAGATCCCTTCACTGTGGGATTGCTGCAAGTTGAAGACCAGCAAGTACCAATTGTTACCAGGACAGTGCATCGGCGGCAATATCGCACCAACCAAGACTCTGTAACTCCCATCCATGAACTAATTCGTCGACTGCAGCGCCAAGGAGTGATCAGCAAAAGCCGCTCACCTTTTAATAGCTTCTTATGGCCAGTTTGAAAGTCTAATGGGGAATGGAGGCTCTCAGTAGACTATCATGGCCTGAATGAAGTCATACCACCTCTGAGTGCTGCCGTACGAGACATGTTGGAACTTCAATATGAGCTGGAATCAAAGGCAGCGAAATGGTGCCACAGTATTGCAAATGCATTTTTCTTAACCCCTCTGGCAGCAGAGTGCAGACTGCAGTTTGCTTTCACTTGTAGAGACGTCCAGTACACCTGAAATCGACTGGCCCAAGGGTGGAAACACAGCCCTTGTCGCAGCACTCTTTGATATTACTACTCTTTATGGGGGTGCAACACACTCCCCTGGGGCCCCGTGTGTCCCAGGCAGTCACTGGCAGATCATCATAAAGAATGCGAGATGGGCCTAGCTTGCAGCTCCAAGCATTGTTTATTATAACTTAACTTGAAGACAGCAGAGACTAGGACATAAGAATGTCGAAAAGAAAAATCTCTGAAAAAAATCCCTGAAAAATATCCCTCCCCTCAGGGCCAGACAGTGGATTTTGTTTTAAAGGACTACTTGGGGCAGGGGCGGAGTTCAGGGTAGGGATCCAATTGGAGAGGGTTACCAGGTGGGGATTACAATACTGAAACCAATAAGAGAACACAGCAGGAGGGGAGCAATCTAAACAACTAATAAGGCATTGAAGATTGGGAAATTGATAGGGAACAGTCTGGAAGAAAAGGCAGGGTTAGGGAAGGATTGACAGCTAAATAAGTGAATGCAATCTAGGCAGTACTAACAGTACTGGGAAAGAGAGGGTACAATTTAGGACTAAATTATTAGCATAGGGGAAAACAAAAGAACCCATTTAACATAAAAACATGTCACGACAAGCCCTACTATTTGCCATGCACTGATGCAGACTGCACTGGAACAGGGAGCTCCGGAACATCTGCAATACATTGATGATATAATTGTGTGGGGCAATACAGTAGTTTCTGAGAAAGGGAAGAAAATAATCAAAATTTTTCTGAAATCTGGTCTTGCCTAAAAACAAAGTAAGGTAAAGGGACCTGTACAGGAGATCCAGTTCTTGATAATAAAACGTCAGGATGGATGCCATTGTGTGCCTATGGAGGTGGTTAACGAGATTGTAACTATGTCTCAACCAGCTAACAAGAAGGAAACAAACTTTTCTAGGCCTTGTCGCATTCTGAAGAATGCACATTCCAGGTTGTACCTAGCTTGTGAATGCCCTTTTTCTGGGTTTGGCTTTTTCAGTGATTTTTTTCTCTTATCTGCTACCTGGAAAAAGGACCTGGGGAGGGGGGGGGGGGG
>JANEHK010001163.1:0-14466 GCA_025960845.1 Tachycineta bicolor | reverse complement strand
CCTGTACTCAGCACTGGTGAGGCCACACCTCAAATCCTGTGTGCAGTTCTGGGCTCCTCATGACAAGAAAAACCCTGAGGGGCTGGAGCATTGAGGGCAACAGAGCTGGGGAAGGGTCTGGAGCACAAGTCTTGTGAAGAGCAGCTGAGGGAGCAGGGGGTGATTATCCTGGAGAAAAGTAGGCTTGGGGGGGAGACCTTATCACTCTCCACAACCACCTGAAAGGATGTATTGTTGGGGCTGGCCTCTCCCCCCCAAATAACAAGCAGTAGATCAAGAGGAAATGGTCTCAAGTTGCTTCAGGGGGGCTTAGATTGGATATTAGGAATAAACTTCACCAAAATGTTTGTCAAGCACTGGAACGGGATGCCCAGGGCAGCGTGGAGTCACCATCACTGGAGGTATTTAACAGATGTGTAGATGTGGTGCTTAGGGACATGGTTTAGTGGTTGACTCAGCAGTCTTAGGCTAATGGTTGGACTTGATGATCTTAAATGTTTTTTCAAACCTAAATAATTTTGTGGTTCATTCCCTTGATTCCAAGACATTGTTTTTCAACTGTTTATATAAAATTCTGCAGATTAAATTAAAAATATTTAATTCAACTGAGGAAATAAAAATCCCTTCATTTGATCAGACTGTAATAGCATGTAATAGTGACTAGTTTTAATCTACAGAAATAGATTAAAAGAAACACCAAGAACCATACATGGTGATATTCTCTCAGAGTCAACTGGCTTAGACCAGACACAATCTTTTGCCAGACACGGTTACTCTGATTATAACCATTCAAAACAAATTTCTCATATGAATTCATCTTACTGTTTTTATACTTTCAAAATATTTTAATCACAAATTAATCACAATTTCCCATATACCAAAAGTTACACCACATTGTAAAAACCCAGAACAGTATCGCCCTATGTCTGTTTTAAAACCATCAGCTAACCATGCCTAACCTGTAAACTTCACTCCACTGGAGACAGTGCACTTCTCTTGTACAAAAACAATACATAAAAGAATTAAGACAAAATGAATTTTAATGTGTCAGTTAAGTGATTGCAAGTTAGTTCAGGTTTCCATAAACTGTCAATAGAGCTTTTAATTAAAATATTTGTCAAGAGGAATGAGCTATTTCAGATTATATACAAATTTAGTTTATTGTTTTAATATAATCTTCTTAGTGACATGAGACATGAATGTCATCATACAAAATAATTTAATTTTTAGGATCCTGCTGAGTTGAAATGTGGTAGTTATACTAAACACAGTACCTATTGAATAGTAGTAACAAACAGTATGTGGCAAAGCTTACTGAGTGCTCACATGTATGTGCAAATTAAGCTTACATAAATCTCTGTGCAGAATTAATATTAGATGTTCAGATGTTAATGATGACAACATGAATGACACATATTAGAAACAAGATTAAAAGCTTTTTGTCACAAAACATGTGACAAAAAAAAAAAAATCTACTTTTTTAATGGTAATAACTGCGTGGTCCCTATCTGTTTAGAAAATGAAGAAAAAACAGTTACTGCAAAAATTACACTGTATAAAAACACTGTATAAAAATGAATAACAGACCAAATTCCCTAATATTACTGTTTTTCTATTTTCCTTAACAATGAAGTAGATACCCTTTTCCATAATTTAAAACCTGTTCTAAGTTGTTAAGGTCGGACCACTAAAAGAATTGCTTGATTGTTTTGTTTTTCATATAGTGACAATGAAATGGATGGGAATTAATGGAGATCAAAGTTGTCTTCTCTCTCTATGCCCATGAAACAGAGTATTACTTTCTTCCCACCTATTGCTGGCTCTCCTCTGCCTTATTGTTCCCTTCACTCCTAAACCCTGGTGCTTTCGATCAGTCTCTCAAACACTCAGAAACGCTCTGCTTCTGGAATTTTCTAGCACCATTCCCACACCCCCCTGCACCTTTAATACTGGTCATGCTGAGGGCTCTTTATGTTTTTACTCACATCCCATTATTTAAGAAAAACATGAAACTTTTAAATAGTATTTCTTAATATATTATTTAAAGGGGTTTTTTCTGTACACTGCTACATATTCTTCATACC
This sequence comes from Tachycineta bicolor, assembly GCA_025960845.1. Classification (NCBI taxonomy): domain Eukaryota; kingdom Metazoa; phylum Chordata; class Aves; order Passeriformes; family Hirundinidae; genus Tachycineta; species Tachycineta bicolor. The sequence continues at coordinate 12,382 of JANEHK010001163.1, read as the reverse complement.
TGACATTTGCCACTGGGTCATGTGTAAGTTCAAGCACAGGTAAAAAGAAGTATTTACAGAAGAATGATTTTGAAAACAGTTCCATAATGAATTCACAAGTATCTAAAAACCGAAGTCTGTTCCAGTAACTTTTTCCTTGGCCCAGTTCTGAAACAATAAAAATTTGCAGATATTATCTGTCAAGTTTTCAATGTCAAATAGAAAACATTTCACAGGTTGACCTTTGACTCAAAGATGATAATCACAGGCATCAAAAGATAATTTCTCAGCCTATCTCAATTCTTTCTTTTTACCAAAAAGCTAGTTCTGTCAGTGAGCACTTGAAAAAGCAAAAGAGCAAGTGAACTAGCTACTGTGTTAAACAAAATCCTGGATGCCTCTCAAACCATGTCACAGGAGTATCAAAATTACTGTGTAAACACTAAGGAATTTTAATGGGAACTGTTAAAACTACTAAGTTATCTTTAAAACAAAAAACCAAAACCAAAACATCAACTTTAGGTGACTTATTAATAAATTAATTTCTGAGATTCATTCACCACTTCTTTTGCTGAAGCCTCTAGAGAACTTTACTTCTACAGAGAAACTCTGCTTTTTATATTGCTGCACTCAGAGCTTAATAATTTTGGCTAAAAGAAGTAGCGTTGGAGGGGTCTTGGCATATTATCAGTTTCTGAATTCCCTCTTCCCCAATCCCTTTATATAAGCTCCAGATATATTCCTCATATACGCACAGTACATTTTGCTGGTGATAATATGAGCAACTGAATGTCTTCCAAGCACAGTCCCTCCAATGATGGAAGGAAATTACACTGAATAAATGTAACTGTAAAAAGATCTTCAGTCAAAACTAACTTTTATTTCTCAGTAATCGAGGAAAGATCATCTTACGTTCAATCAGTTTCTGAATAACCTCATGTCTCTGTTCTTGTTTGCGATTGTAGCGCAAATAAACGCAGAGAGTCCGAGCAGCTGCTTTTTGGACTGGCAGGACATTCTTGAAAGAAATAAAGGGAACACAATTAAACATTATCTGAAAGAGTATGACTGAAAACATATATATAATTATGAAAAAAGAAAGCTAAAACAGTTGCCTAACTTTATAAATTTTGAAATAAATGTCATACTGTAAGGGAGAATTGGGAAGTTTGGCCAATTCATAGGACACCAGCTTCTTTATTCCTTCAGCACAACTTGTAGATGCAACTGCTTTATAAAGATTTTAAAATATTCCAGGTTTGCAAGGCACCTTTAGTATTGCAGGTGTTAAAACTAAAACTTGCAGCATCTTCTCTTACAACAGTTTTGTTCTTGAATTAACTCAGTAAGATTTCAGACTAGCAGCTCCACTGGACAATTTATTTTAGAAATGCATAGTTCTTTCATAGAGAACCAACTCAATGTAATGTATGGAATCAGGAAAAAGAAGGCATATATCAGAGGAAAAAGTTTTGATTTAACTAGAAACAATCTGATGATGAGCACAAGGAAAGGAAGAAGTCTTGGGCAGGAGGAAAACTGTAGTCTGAATTGTGCTCCTCAAATGGGGGCAAGTTTTCAGCAAAAATTCTCATAGAAAAATGCCACAGCTTGAAAGGGATATGAAAGGGATAGTACTTTCAGATTAATATAACACAGAGCAAATATCCTGTGGTCTAACTTGTATTAACAAACAAAAATAAATGAGAAAGCGACAGGTGGGCTCACATTTGTCAAAATGATTGTCAACATCCTGTGAAGAAAACGGTAATAGATCTGATCACTTGATATGATGTGAGGGAGACACGCATATTTTTGTAGTAACTTCTCATGCGTTCTCCATTTTAAAGAAGTTGCTGCTCTCTGTTCTGCTGTTGTTAATGCAGGAATCAAGTCAGGAATAGAGAGTAACTAGAAACAGGAAGATAAACAATAATTTTACATTTTCAAGCTGTGTGTCTTGTCACTATGCTTAAAAAGCAAATCACAACAATGTAAGAAGGGAAGACTAATCCAAAAGCTATTTCAGTACCTAACTAAATACACTTTTATCTCCAATCCCTTCTCCTGACAAAGGAAAACTAAACACTGTTCTCTTTGTAACACCCTTTTACAGATATTAAGACCATTATGCTACCTCTCCTCAGCATTCTTTCTCAAACCAAATGAATCCCATTTCTCTTTTATCCTTTAATCTTTGCAGTTATTGTTCTCAGTCGCGTAATTAGTTTTAGCAGAAATTAATTTTAGTAGGAATTATACACCTTCTTTCAGTAAATGGCAAAGAATTTATAGTAGCCAAGCTAAATTCCCTTTAACATTGAGAAAAATGAAACAGGCTACCACACCTGACATTGCATTTGCTATATGTTATATATATTTACAGCTGTAAACATCTGACAAATTCAAATGTCCAAAGTACACTGTCAACTTCTGTCTATACAAGAAAATAAATTTCTTCAGTTCTTATACTGCTGCAATATCTCAATTTATCCATACATTTAGGAATTATGCTCAAAACCAGCAACTTTTCTGTTCCATCTTAGAGGTAAGGAGTCATGGAATAAACCATCATCCAGAGCCACATACAATTCAATTAGAAAAGGTGGGAACTGAGTACAGATCATTTCAGCATCCTAACTTCAGGAAACAGATTTCCTTCTAGCAGAAGCCTGAAAATGGCACCCATGAGCAACTGATATAACAATATGCAAAAGATTTAAAATCTGTATTAGCTATCATTCCCTTAACATGAAACCAAGTTCTCACTTAACTATGGTTAATTAGAAAAAGAACATGTATAAACTGTTTATTTTTATATTAACATTAATATATCCAATTTTCTTTAAATGTTAAAGTTCATAAAGTCAACAACCAAAAAAAAAAAAAAAAGAAAAAAAACCCCAAAACCCCAAAACAAAACACAAAAAAACAAACAGAAACTTCATACCTCTGCAAAGCAGAAACCAATCATGAAAGCCTTTTCCTACAAAATTTGTCTGAAATTTCTTACTCCCTTCATTTAGAGAGTAAATTGCAAAAACCCCATGAGAATACCCACCTTGCTTTCTGTTACATTGTTTTCTCCTCGATTAGTCATTAGTTCAAGGATTTCAGGAAGGTGACCTACTAGGGCATCTAACACCTATTTAAAGAAAGGCTGCATTAAAAGGTCTGTAAATGCACTCAGCTCCACCTTTAACTCACACCAACATATCCCTGCTGACACCTTTTAAGTTACTGCTCTCTCATGTTGAAAAAAAAATGGAGATTAGTTGCATTGATTAGTTGCATTGATGACTGACATTTTAATGCAGTATGTGATATAAGCATTACAGGTCTCAGTTTTTATTTATGTGATCAGACAAGTTTTCTAACTGGAGTATTCTAACCTACTACTGGAGTAACCAGTATCAGAGGAAATGGTGATTTTTTTCTCCAATATAAATGTCTCTCTATTTTCCATCCAAAAAGTCTCACTATGTTAACCGCAATATAACCGATTAATGTTCTATGTGTGGACCAAAACTCTTTCTGTAAATCTTCATCTTCAAACCATACAAAGCTTCTTTATCTCCTCTTCAATTAGACAATAAAAATAAAGCAAAAGTCCTTGAATCCTATCAAGTATTATTTTAATACAGAATAAACCCAAAGCTTTTTAGAGTTTGTAAGATAATAAATAATACAGCAATTAAAAGTATTTAGAATTAGTATTTTTAAAAGCTAATAAATTTAGTGTGGGTTCACTAAATTCAAACATCTTCCTGTTTTCCTCCTTTTTATTCCCAGAAGGCTGACATCTTTATACAGAGTCTGTGCAATAGAAGTAAAAACTGTTAATCATTTCAAATTGTTACTCTACTGTGTCAATGAAGAGTTATTAAACATGAAGATAATCTGCCTCAATGTAACAAGCAAAAAAAGTTCCAGTAAAAGTGTATTACCTCCAGTGACTCATCCTGTAATAGCGTAACCAGCTCTTTATGTATTGTGTACACATCAGAATTTAAAAGCTTAGCAACCTAAAAAATGACAGTAAGATAGCAAGGTGAAACATTCTTTAGTTCTATGGCACAACACTGCTTACTTACTTTACAGCAAGCATGAAGAGGCACAGAAATGTGTTTAATATCAGCTTGCTAAAGTTGTGTACTTTCCCACTGATTACATTAAAAATATGCTTATATAAAGAACCAGAGTCAAGAAACAGGTCTATTATCTAACTATGAAACATGCTTTTAGAATCAACTCTATTTCACATTTTTCAAAAATGTTTTTGGCTGCACTGCAAGGCTAGAAGTTTCCTCATGGAATATTTAAATGTGTATTAGGAGTTAAGAGTCAGCCTGCTGTATAATTTACAGATGATAAAACACAAAATTTTCTTAGCCCTTCCTGGAGTTTAAGTTTCCCCAAACTTCCACCTGAAGCTTTCACTCTGTACATCTTTTTGACTGTGTCTTCTGTGATTCGTAAGTCTCATGTAAATTTTTAAAAAACTTCAGCAGTTCATCTCCATGCTATTATAATGGTTTTATATGCTTTAAGCAAGCATAACATGAACTTGAGGAATCAGATTTTTTTGCCACAATAAATATTTAGATGATTTTTTTAATGTTTTTTTAAGACAAGTAAAATTAAGAGTATACTTCCGATCAAGATGAAGCTTTAAGGAAATGGCTACAAGGACTTTTATTTTTTGGAAAGTAATCCAGCTAGCAGGGAATGCCATAAATTACTCATTTTTGTCTGTCACATTGTTGCCTAGTTAAGCTGTTAAAATTAAATCAATGAGAATTAAATGTACATTTAGACCAAGGTATAATTTTACAGGTTTTTATAAATGAGGTAAAATACTTTCCTTATATTCAGGCAGTACCTTAATAGTTTTATACAGCTAAAACAAAAAATTATGTAGAATTAGGTACTAATTTTACAATTTCAACAATGATGTTGGACTATCATTCATTAAAACAAGGCATCAAAAGGTAATGAGAACTCAAAATACATAAATCTTTCTTATAATGGTGGAAATAAAGCCATTTTCTCCTCTATTATTCATTTAAATGTTTTCAGCAAACTACTTAATTTACCAATCTCCCCAGCAACAAAACTGGATCAGAGCTGAGCTCAGAGACTGAAACACAAGGATTCTCAGTGAGAGAATACGAAAACATTGAAGATTTCCCTATATTGGTTTCTATATTCAGGAGAGTGTATTTTAATTTCTGGAATTCACTCCATATAGTTAATATTACCTATGCATTTGTACATTTTTTTTTAATTTTTATGAAAATAACAGAGTAGAATTTATATAGGCTGAATGGAAATATAATATATATGCTGTTATACCTGCATAAATTTCCAAGTAATTTCATATTAAATTGAGCATTTCATATAGATGTGTTCCACATAAATATTCCTCACATACACAGGAAACTATAGTTTTAAAGGTTTTCAGGCACAAAAGGGGGAAGTTCCTTTCTCTCATTGGTCTGTTTTCTAATACTATTAAAAAACTTCAATTATTATAGTTACTATATTTGTTTAAGTTTGTGGTACTAGATCATCAGAAGTTTCTTCTAGCTTTTGCTCCTTACAATCTGTACTCTCTTGTAACTAAATGTCACACAATTTAAGTAAAATTATGTGTGTTTGTGGGCTATATACAGAGCTTAGAAGGAACTGAACACCCTTGGTGAACTAAATAATTTCAATACATTTTCTCGAGCCTCTTTATTTTGGTTGAACAGGTCACAAATATAAGCTCAAATACAAAAATAAAATAAAATAAGCCCATGTGAGCAGCAACAAAGAACCACTGTAGACTTACTTCAAAGAAGCTTATGGCCATGGTATATCTGACAGAAACTTCAGGGTCATGACAAAGGCAGAAGAATATAGAATAAAGTTCTAAATGGAAATTCTTTGGATCCACAAAAACAATCATGGCCTGTGGAATGATAAAGTCCCTTTTTAGCTACACAGTTAAAGGATGACACTAGAAGAGATTATCAGATGAACTTGAGAGAGAACAGGTTGTTATTTTAAGGAGGAACTGTGGAGGCTTTGCTGGCCTTGTTAAAACATAGGCACCAGACAAAATCCAGAGTTGAGAACTAAACCAAATTTATTTATCTTCCAGACATATTGCAGTCTGTTTTTCTGAAGATAAGGACTAAAGCCATGAGATATAAACTTCAGATTTATAAATACTGTTAATGTTATTGTTTCTGTACGCTAGCAAAAACTGTGAAAGGATACTTCAAAAACAAAGAACATTTTAGCAAGCAGCAAAGCAAGAATCTGAATTTCAGTATGATTGTGTTTGTACATACCTTGGTTTTGCTCAAATAAACCAACAGATGTCTACCTACATACAGTGTGCTTGCCTTTAAAAGGCAGAAGAAAAAATAGTTGTCTATTGGCTCTTGGTGCAAACATGTTTTTATTGAATACAAATGCAGAATGCCAAAATACAAAGCAGATTTACAGAAATAGGACTGGTGTATTTAAAGACCTCACATAAAATTGAACAGACTGTCTGTACTCAGGCAGGAACGTGACTAAAACATCAACCTGAGCATCCAGTTTCAACCTCCAACTCCCTAGAATGATGTGACACACAGTCAACATGAAAGTGTAGATTCAAGTGGTTTGAAACTGGAGAATGTGTTTCACAGACCTTTTCCCAAATCCTTTGTGCAAAGCATTTGGAGGAAATGTGCAGGAAAGAATAAGACCGATAAACTCTTAGAACACCATTTCCTCAGTCAGAATTTGCCAATAATTTTCTGAGGCTCTGCAAAGAATAGTACTTCCTGCTCTTTTGGACAACTTCACTAACTAAAACTTTGCAGGAAAGAGCTAAAATCTAGCTAACAATGAACAATTTGGGAATAACTCCTCTATCACTTGTATAGTCCTATTTGCTGAACCACATGCACAACACAAATTAGTACTAAACCTTAAATTAATACTACTTACTGGGAAATTGTAAGCACAGTTCTTCCTCACTGAAATATACTTCTTTTCCTGTTCCAGAGTTTGCAGGTGTAGTTGATTATCATTATGCCCATTTTCCTGCTGTAAACCCAGTGTGGAAAGCTTCTTATAAAATTCCAAAAACCGCAAGTGCTGTTCAGGAGTAAAAATGCCTCAAAAAAAGAAAAAACAAACAAAAAACAAACAAACAAAACAACAAACTTTCCTCATTACAAATGCTATTAATAATGTACCAAAACAAATCTTATTTTAAAATCTATCAAATATCTTGATTTTATTACTCCTCTCCCTTCCACCCCACTTGAATCTAGCAGAGTATAACCAGTACACACAAGTACTCAGAACCAACTGGAATGTAACTAGCAAGAACAATTCAAAAACTACAAGTTCATTAGTAATAAGACAATAATCAAGGAAAGGCTCAATTTTCTATTCCAGAGAGAGAGAAAAGCTATCAGTGATTGGTATCAAGAAAATGCTTAATAATTTTATGTTCTTTTTCAAATTCCACTAGTATCATCATCAGGCTGAGTACAATTAATAACTCTGACAATTAATAACTCTGACAAATATTCAAGCTTGAAGTAGAGAAGCAACTCGTCAGTGGATCTTAACAAGAGGTTTTAAAAATGTGCAGTCAGATGTGTTTCAAAACACTTAAGTATTAGTGGTTGAAATCTTAAATAAGTCAAATAACAGAATAGAAAAGGGCTGAACTGGTATCGATATTTAACAGCCAGAGAGGGAAAGGACATACCATATAATTAGGTAAGTCAGGTAACTTCACATGTTTGAAAAATTTGAAACAAAAAAGAAATTAAAGAATCTACTACTAAATACCAACACACACACACATACACCCACATACACCCCCCCAAAAAATAGCATTAGCCAACATGGCAAAAGAAAAACTTGTCAAACTGATTCAATTTCCTTCTAGTATGGGATAACAGGACCTGTGAAACAGAAGAGCAGTAAAGATCATGACTTTCACAACAAGGGAACAGGAATGATAGATTAAAAACTATAAAGGTGCTCCAAAACTGCTTGGATAAACAACTAAGAGAAAACTACCCATGTACTACTGACAAGATAGGCCACTATAAAAAGTTCTATCCTAGTTGTGGTACTATTCGGTATTTTCATTGATTTCCTGGATCCTAGACAAGAGACTTGGCTTATTCGGTATTCTGAAAGCATCAGCCAAGGACAGAGACTGCTTATTCTTCAGAAGACACAGTTTAAAATGATCTTCAGTAACTGGACATATGGTCTTAAAACTTTAGGCTACTATTCCATTAGAACAGCAGTAAGGTACCATGCTTAGCCTGATCTGCATCACCTGCAGAAGGCCAGGAAAGAGAAAGATTAACTAGCTGCTAGATTTTTTTTAAAAAGGCAGGCAATTTCTCATACTGAAAAAATGTGAACAGCAATGTAACTGTCAAGATACATGAAGTAACCCTTTCACTTCATTCAACTGCTCTAGAGCGTAACACTTCAAGAAAAATATGAAATTGTCAGATGGAGTTCAGAGGTAAAGAAAGATCAGGAATTAGTCATTCATCCTAGAAGAAAAGAAGACTGGAAAAACATGATAAACACAGGACAATGGACTGTGTTAGCTCTCTGTTTCTGAAAATAATATTTTGATACTGGAACAGCCATTTCAAGAAATGTGTAGTGAAGAAATGGTCACTTTGATAGTCTCTAATATAATCATGAAGGTTCATTTTAAATAGCTAAAGGAAAGATCAAAGGTTTTAAGAGTCTAGGGGGAAATTATAATGTAAAGTCATGATTCTGGGCTGTTCCTTCACAGGTAATATATGATGGACAAAATTATAAAGGAAAGTTGTGCTGTGCTCAAGTGAAAATTCAAGCACGAATTATGGGCTTAAAAATTATGAGTATAGTTTTAGCCTCAGCTGCAGCTGGGGAATCCACCTGGTATTAGATCTCCTTTCTCCCCTGAAGTTCCTTATAGGCCACACTCTGCACTGTGCCTTAAAAAGGAAATCAAGCACAGAAATGAACATAGTTAACATCATAACAGTTTCAAAGGTTTCTAGTTTCAAAAATTCAATTATCCAAATCACAAACTCCAGAACACCCAAACAAATCAGTCAAACCAATAAAGATAAAACCCCACATTTCCATCTTTGACCTCGTCTAAACAAAACAAAAACAACAATAAACAATATGTAGATGGTCACCCTAAGAGGAAATTTCCAAAATCTAGCCTAACTACCATTTCATAGTACATTTTCCAAGGGGTTCAAACTCTCCAATCTTCCCACATTCTTAAGATTTTTAAAAATAAATTAAATCATACCATATAATCCATTACACAGTTTCCCTAAATGGAAAGATAAAGAAACTAGGATAGATTCATCTGCTTTGAAGGATTTTTCACAGAAAGATTTCACTAATGGGAGAACAGTTTGACTCCGATCATCTGAAAAAAAAGAAAATTTTTAGAGTTAGTCATTTGTCAATGTTTTAGAAAGAGCAAAGAGACTCGACTTCTGTAATAAATTGAGAAAAATTTTTATTTAATATTCTCAGGATTACTTCTGGCAGGCACTCACTGAAGGTACAAAACAAGTGGTAAAGAGAATGATCCTAAATTTAGTACTTTTCCCGTTATGTTCATTTGTTTGCTGGTTGTTAGTGAAAAGTCATCCCCCAGTAAAGGCTAAAAAACAGTCACTACCTTCTTCATTCACCAAGAATATAGAGAGAGAAAGAATACTGCAGTACTCTTACAGTAAGATTTCCTCCAATAGTAGGAATACAGGGAGATCAAGACTGAACATGACTACGACAGTAAAAAGGAAAATCAGGATATGTTGCAAGTTATAAATCTACTGAGAAGTGTTTCAAATTTTTTTGGTATAAAATAAATTCACACAGAAACAAAATAATTAAGGACACAGGAAATAAAATAAATAATTTAGAAACTAACACCAAATCCAAACACTCTGTGTTCTTTATAAAATAAAGGAGCAAATGTTTGAAGAAATTTATATCTTTGGACTTATTTTAAAGAAAATCATTGTATTAGAATGTTTGAGTTTTAAAGGGATCATGATTTTTTAATGGTAGATCAACAGCAAAATTGAGCAAATAATTGTGGCTGAACAAAGTTAAGATGGCCCTAAGAAATATTTTGATACTGTGGGAGAGAAACTCTAGGGTGCAATTTTGGGTCATCTACCTACAGAAGTGTTAATTTTCTAGTTCAGCCATGAAAGCAAAACCCACGCAAACATTCCTTAAAAACCTGTAAATAACCCCTGATTGCTTTCTCTGAGCTTCTTACAGTAACTCAAAGCAGTAGTTACAGCAGGGAGTGGGTGAGGAGGAGTGAAGACTGAGAGGTGCAAAGAGAGGCACAAACTTGATAGCATCAATACAGAGGCTCAAGAATTAGAAAATTAATCTACTCCCATCCTTGCTGATATAAACACTAACTGCTAAAAAGTCCATTTACAGTATTCTCCCCAAAACTATATTATTTTTTTCTTTTCCTTATCCACTCCTCTGTATGGCTTAAATGCAACCATAAATTGTATTAATTCATCACCAAGTTCCTGTACGGTACATTTTTGTTGAGCTAATACTTTGTATTGTGTACTGATAGCACTACATTAATGAATTATATATAGCAACACAATATTCCCATAATTTATACAGTAATTTTACTCATGCGATTTAAGCATACTATATTAGAAACCTGGAATATGATAACTGATTTCATGGACAACTAGCTCACCTCCCTTAAAACTTTCTGCATATAAAGCACTGCAAGACATGAAATATATGGAAATAGAAAGGACAAATCAACGATCAAAATAAAATCAGAAATGTCTGAATAGTGCAGTCAGAACAAAAAGCATTTAAATACAATTATAGGATGCACAAGAGCACTAAGAATTGGGCTAGTAAGCCTAAATTAAATTTATACCTGCATCAAACATATCGAGCAGATTCACTAAGGTCTCAAAAGCTGCCAGGCGTACACTGCTGCCCTCATCTCTTGACAGTTCCACTAACTCAGGAAGCACCACAGTTTTTGTAAGTTCTGTCCTGCAATGTGAAGCAAGCAATCAAAAGAAAACTTCCAATGAAACCATACTGCCACTGCAAAACAGAACTCTTCCTTGAAATACTCATTTAAATATTTCTTGAGTAGTCACGAAGAAAAAACTGACAAAGTTCTAAGGAAACTGAATTTAAATAAAAACGTCCAGACAATCTCAGGACTTTTCTTCCTTGCCAACCAAAGAAAAATGCAAGTTTTAAATGCAAAACTTTATCATTAAAAACAGATTCAAATTAGCTCCAAATAAATTAGAGAAAATGTAGTCTGAAAAAAATCAAAGGACTCCAGCTATTTCACTGTAACACTAAGAAAATTCTTATGATCAAATATGCTCAATCTAATGGTCCAAAGCCAAAATTTAATAAGTATGAACCATGTTGGATTGAAGTATCTGGAAATTTTATACATTAAAGATGAGTCTTCTTTAGAGAGAATATCTACTGCTCAGAGAAAATGCAATTTTCCTACTACTCTAAACACTGGCTTTTGGCCTTGGTATAAACCAGTAAAGAAAGGGTTCTGCTCGTCCTTTTTTGCCTTGGTTCATACTGACCTACTAACATACTACTAACTCCAGGATGCTGAAATAAAAATGCCCAAAATATCCCTTCCAATCAGACTAAAGCAGTAAGAGCTGCCCCTTTTTTAAGCTAATGAAAACAACAATCCTTTCAAATGTTTACAATCTGCATCAAAGTGATTTGCACCTTACAGAGTTTACTATACCTACTAGCAAATCAAGAGGTGTTAACAGTATGCTTCCAAGCAAATGATTAAAAATTCAAATAAAATTACAAAAAAATGATAGATCATTTAGTGGCAATAACACTAACTAGTAAAAATAAGCATTTGGATTGTCACTTTATACCTCCAATATTTACCTGAAAATTTGCTCATGTCTGTTTAGTTATTTTATTTACCGACTGTCTATTCAACCTCAACATGACACACTGGAATAGCTTCCATACTGAAAGTACTCAATGTTCACCAATTCTCAAAAGATTAAATCATCTAAAGCATTGAGAAGAGATTAAGTAAAAGCTTCAGAGAGAGAACAGTCTACGTGCATAAATTAATGCTAAAAATAAAAGTTAGTGAGGAAAGAAACAAAGAAAAAAACACAGGACAGGCCACAAACTGAAACCAATGTATTTAGCCTTATCAAACCCACTATTCTAAGGTGAGGTGAATTACCAGTAACGCTGTCATTTGCAACTGCAAATTTTTTTAAAACTTTTGACTCTCAGGTAGAATAAGTGAAATTTAGTTCATTTTAAAGACAATAAA
>JANEHK010001162.1:0-14469 GCA_025960845.1 Tachycineta bicolor | reverse complement strand
AAAAAACAAAAAAAAAAGCGCTTCAGCTATTCTACAGCGTCTAACTACGCTAGCACTACACTAACTAACTGCCGGGGATAAAAAAAACAACTGAGCTTCTCCAGCCGTGCCGGGTTCCAACTCCCCCGCTTTAAGGTCACTCCGATGAGCAGAGTTTTCCCGGGGAAAAACAGACCGCGCTTGCCCTCCCCCCTGCACCCAACAGACGATTGGGGATACACAGTCAAACCCAGGACACTGGAGAAGAGGAGGCTTAGAGGTGACCTTATTCCTCTCTACAACTTCCTGAAGGGAGGTTGTAGACAGGTGGGGGTCGGTCTCTTCCACCGGGCAGCAACTGACAGAACAAGGGGACACAGTCTCAAGCTACGTCAGGGAAGGTACAGGTTAGATATTAGGAAAAAAATTTTCACTGAAAGAGTAATAAAGCACTGGAATTGCCTTCCCAGGGAGGTGGTGGAGTCACCATCTCTGGATGTGTTTAAAAAAAGACTGGACATGGCACTTAGTGCTATAGTCTAGTTGAGGTATTAAGGCATAGGTTGGACTTGATGATCTTAGAGGTCTCTTCCAACCTCATTATTCTGTGATTCTGTGATTCTGTGATATCAAGGGCAAGATTGCCTTCAGCACTATCTCTATCTCTCTCCCCACATAAGTTTACCCACAGTTTTGGATATCAGAATGATAACTGATTTTGTAGATAAAGGAAATGTGGTAAAACCAATCCATCTGAACCTTAATATAAAGTATTTGACATGTGTGGGAAACTACAAGTTAATCTGCAGAAAGTGGTAGTAAAAGTGTTGTAAAAAGAGATAAAAGGTTGCTTAAATATTACAAAACATATTGCAAGGGGAAAAAATGAACAGGGGAGCAGGAGGCTTCTTATCCAGCATTAATGGCTCCCATGAAAAAGCAGGTAGTGGTGGGGTCTTCTGGTGGGAGGAAATTGAGAGCCATCAGCTCAAAGGGCACTGGAACATCAAACATGAAGAACAAGATGACCTTGAGAAGGATGGCAAAATGAAATTTAACACTATTAAAATTTAAGTGTACTTATAACAGGAAATGGTAGCCCAGGGGGCAGTTCATGGGAAAAGTTACAAGATGAAAATATCTTTGGAATACTAATTAACAGGATGACTGCATCCCAAAATTCTTCCACCCTAGCAACTTCCATTTACTCTCACATACTTCTTTTTAATGCCTCCATTTTCCCACCTCTTTTTCAAAGTATCCCCTTCTTCTTACGGTGTATATAAATTTATAGAATTACCGAGGGGTTTCTGACTGGGAGAGAGTGGGTGTCTACAAAACTACCCCAGCTGCTCCTCTCTCTAAACATTTCCAGTTAACATGATGAAGAAAAAGGTAAATGCACTTTCCTGTTCTATATAAGCATTTTTGGTATTTTTCTATAGGTATCGGGAGGGATTCATGCTCTAATTCAATACATGAGGATCTACTCTAGAGGGTTTATACAATTCTTGTAAACAGCAATAAAAAAAATGAAGTTAGATAGATAAGGATGTAGAAAATTACTAAAGCTGCCTGGTGGATGGTGAACTCTGCAACAAGTAGACTAAAAGGATGCTTGCTCCTTTGCCTAACAAAATGAGCTCCAAAATACATTGATTTTTTTTTTTAATAGATCAGAAGAATAAAAAATTAGCAAATTAAAAGAATAATATTGGTACAAAACAAAAGCTGTGAATAAATTGCCAAAGAAATTAGAAAAATTAAGAACCATTTGAAAAATGTGGATACTTGGAAAATAACCATAGACATTCTTTGGTCTTATTCTGAATCCAGTGTTGCAACCAACAAAACTATTTGTTATTATAACTATGAGCAACAAAACTTCAGTGAGCTACTATTTGGTCTATTAATTGCACTGGCACCACTTCTTCCAGGAGTGGAGGGGCCAGTTGTAATATTCCTACAAATTGGAAATTCCCTCTACCAACAAAATATAACTTCTATCCCAACATATTTTTTTTTAACCAACAAAAATTTCGTTTTTCAAAATTAAGTTACATTTTTTTCAGATTAAAAAGTAACACAAGTCATTTTGATTTCCCTTCTACAACATGCACTAGAAAAAGATGAAGGGGAAACCCTTGTTTATTTTTGGTCAGTGATTATTTTAAAGGCATTTTACACCCACAGTCCTTCCGTTTCTTATTAGCATTACAAAGTGTTCCTTTTTTCTCTCCAAAGGAGAGCTACTGCAGATTTCAAAGCCCATTCAGTCTCTGAGGAAATTGTCACTTATATAACCAGAATATAATCCAGTATGTAACCAGAATATAATCCACAAAAGTTGTGTTGCAATATTGGGAGATTTTACTCCTATTTATAGAAATGGGAATGTCATAACATAAATCTCTGTAGAACTCATAATGATTTACATCTGCTTAGAGCTCACTGTAAAACAGATAGACACAGCAAAAAGAAGTGGGGTTTAGGATCTGAGTAAAAGTTATGCAATAGGCAACAGGTATTTAAAGTCACAAAAGCAGTTTTAGAAGCAAGAACTATCTCTTAGTGGTCCTCCCCAAGTCTCCTTGGACAAATATCCTTAGGGCACCACAAAATGAGTGTGGAATGTCTCACACTTCAGAGTCTTCTGAAAACACCCAAATGAATTGCTTTAGTCCATTTAAAGCCTTTGTTTAACTGATTGCAATCCCAGAGAAGTGACCCAACACTCTAATGAACCCTGTTATGGGTTAGCACGGTTTGGATTTTAGTTAAAGAGGAATATGGAATACTGCCCTGTCAGGACCTTGAAATTGTTTTAGAAGGGACAGGCACCTATCATAGACCATTTTTAGATACTGGCATATGGTTTGACCACTGAGGACGCTGAATGCGTCTTTGGAAAATACCCATATAAATCCTGATTTTGTCCGAGCTGGCCTTTTTCCTTCGGGCCAGTGGAGCAGGTAACACCGGCCATGTGGCAGCCAGGCAGGCTGGGCCAGGCCCTGCTGCCCCACCAGGCTTGCAGGGCCAGGCCATGGCTGGGCCTGGTGGCAGCTGGCAGCGGGGGAGGGGGAGGGGAGGAAAAGCCCTGACTACTAACATCCAGCAAGTTTTGTTGGGGAGGATGAAGCCAGAAAGCCCTATAAATATGATTGCTTAGATTCTGAGAATGTGAAACCTGTGAGATAGAACTGAAAGCAAGTTTTGATGTTTGAGAGCTACTGGATGTCTGGGAAAACAGTTATGTGACCAGCTGAAGGTCACCTGCAGCTAGACTGTTGAGGGTTAAGTTTTAGAATTTTTCCCCCCCCCATGAGTTACTTTTAAGTACTGATAGTTAAGGGTGCTTAAGGGGACAAAGGAGGTTGATCGCTGAGTTTTGGGAGAGAGAGGAGGCTCCTGGGGGGCAGAGGGGGAAGGACTTTCATTTGCTTTCGGTTCTCCCGGGAAGCACGGTCAGCGACTGGGAGCTGCCTGAAGTCCACAGCTAGCGGAGGAGTCTGGTCCTGGGAGTTCTATCATCTGTTGGAGTGCCCAGGAATTCGGAGTTTCTTCGTTGCCCTGCTGGATTCTAGGTCAGCCCGAGACCAGCCGCTGTGGCTTTCTCCAGCACTGCCCACCTTGCCTGCCAGGACACCCTCCTGCCTGCTGAGGACAATCCACCGCTTCCAGCCACTGCAGGTGCTCCAGCACTGCCCACCTTGCCTGCCAGGGCACCCCCCTGCTTGCCGAGGACAATCCACCGCTTCCAGCTTCCAGCCGTCAGCGCCGGAGCTTCGGAGCTTCCCGCGTTTGCCCTCAGGGTTCTTAGTTCTGTTTTACTGTTATTATAAGTGCTGTTGTTTGTTTGTCCTGTTATATTTACTAGTAAAGGACTGTTATTCCTTCCCCATAGCTCTGACCGAAAAGTTTTTTTAATCTTCCAAATTATAATAATACAGAGGGAAAGATTTGAATTCCTCATTTCCTAGAGAGGCCTGCCTCTCCTTAGCAGACACCTGTCTTTTTTCAAACCAAGACATAGACCCAGAGGTCAAATGGAATGTTCTGTCTCACCCCCAATGTATGGTTCATCCCACACCTATAACCCTCCCCTGAAGTATCAGGTATCTGTAACCCCATTGGCCCAAGTCCTGTTCCAGCCCACCTTGAAGCCCCCTTATCAGGGGGCTGCGAGAGTAGGTTGGCCCCCTTTTTACTCCTCTCTCTTTGCCTGGCACCCTTCCCCGAGGACTTTCCTCTCCTGGAATTTCCTCTCCCCACCTCTCCCTACCTCTCCCTTCCCCCACCTCCCTAGGCCTTGCCACGAGCTGCGCCTGGCAGCTCAAAGCAAGGCCTCATATCCTTTACAATAAACCTCATATTCTAAAACCCAACTTCAGAGATCTCTCATCTACATTCATCCACACCATCCTGGAGTCTACAGCAGAGAAGTAATTTCTACAAAGTTTAAGCTCGCCCCAGCAGCTGCCTGCACCGCTGGCCAGGGCCAGGAGGGGGGAGATCTTCCCCCCCTCGCTCTCCCTCCCTGGGGTCCAGGGAGCAGTTCCAAGCTTGGCTACCCTGAAGGTGACCGAGGGGTGGGGGCAGGAGGCATCCACCAGCCAGAGTGCTCCGAGATCCCTCGGCCCGAGTTCTCTTCCCCCCATCCCCACAGCTTTTGAAAATCTTAGAGGCTGCTGCCCGGCAGAGAGATCACGTGATCATCTGTAGGCCAGGGCAAGAATTTTTACTCTTTCTTAACACAGATTGAGACTTTTTAAAACTCTAATCCTTCTCAGAGAGAGAGAAAAGGCCAAACTGGAGATATGTAAAGGGACAATAGGAAGATATCAGTCAGTAAAGGAAGTGATCCTTTAGGTGGAAGAGATGACAAGTTGCCTTGGTCCTGGGCTGGAAATCTCCTACTGACTTATTAAAGAAATATGGGTATTGATCTAGTATCGATACCCAACTGTGACGGACAAAAACTCTCTAACAGTTTAAAGTTAGAAAGTGTATGTTTATTACGGCCGGGCAGCACGCGGGATATTTCCCTAATTGAAACTGAGAAATTCACATGTAATTACAAAGCCTTTTATTTACAAAAGTGTTGAATACCCAAAATACAAATGCATATTCATACCCCTGTCACCTCCCATTCCTCGCTTCATATGCTAATTGGCAAAAAGGCTATTAAGCATGCGTACTTTGTTTCTTAAAATGAGTCGGGGGTCTCTTCTGGGGAGGGGTCACCCAAAATGAGGAAGTAAGATGAATCTTCCTCATCCTGACTTTTCTACCTTTTCAATGCATTCGTGACAAAGTTACCTTGGTAAAACTTATAGTTTCCTGCGCTGAATGGGTTCTTTAAGCAGGAAGTCTGCAGTTATCTTATATCTTATTTACCGCATCTTGTTTTTTCGTTACAAGCACAGCTACATAAACATAAAGCTGACAAGCAATGAGTTACAAGATCTGGGGTAGCTGTAAGAGTCTGTCTGAAGTTCTCCTCATTTGCCTCACGATCGTCATAAGGACCCCGAGGACCCCACTGCAGTTCTGGCCTGCTCGAGGTGGATGCTTGCCAACCGTCTGCAGGCGCATTTTCCTGTGACACCATGCCACGGTACGCGGGCTGTGAGCAGTGTAATGGTGGTTCTGTACCTGAAGATTACATCTGCTTCACGGTCCCTGCTTCATGACAATAGCCTATGAATTTCCCCACCTCTTGGCCAAGGGAACTTTCTGGGGAAACTTTGGTGGTCCCCCACGGAAAATCCTTCATCTGCTTCGCAACCACCGTGACAGACAGAGATCAAAACCCCCTTCCAAGGACTGAGATTGAGACCCCTATATGAAGCCCCTCTCAAGGACTGAGACATCAGACCCTGACGACCCCAGTATAGGGGGCTGGGGCTGACTCAACCAAAGCGAGATGTTTGCCTGGAGGCGTGATCGTTGGACCAAGACGACAATGGCTCTCGCTTACTGCTAAGAACATGGACTACCTGTTCCCCCCCCTCGGGGGTTTCAATACATTTACCTGTTCCCCCCGTGACTAAGGACTATAATAAAAACCCCTGAGTTAACCAGAAATTCGGAGAGAGATTCTCCCCGACGTGACAGGCAGACCCGTCGACCGGACCACGAGGACTCCGTCTCCACGTTTGGTAGCTATATCCCCCCTTTCCTCCGTCTCTCTCTCTCTCTCTCTCTCTCTCTCACTCTTAATCCCTCTATTGCATTTGCTATGGTCAATCAATAAAAGGTGCATTTGTTTTAATGCTGAAATCCCCTCTGTGTTGTGTTTTGCACTCTGAGATCAGTAAACGAACCATCACGACCCCTGCTTGTACAAGCGGATCGTGACAGTAGCTTATCTAAGATCCGGCTTCTGTTAACTACAAACAAAGATTACCTATCTACTTCAGCTAATTCAGCAACTTATTATCTTAACTTTCCTAAATATCCCTAATTCTTCAAATTTAATGTCTCATTCCCCACTTCTTCTTTGAAATGAGTAAATTATTTTACTCAGTATACAGTCTTCCTCATCTATCTAAGCTGTACAGCTAGTGTCTCTCAAGACCAAGCCATATGCCTTTGACAGTGATGTTAAAGCTGCCACTCGTCGTAGCATCCTCCAATTCCAAACAAGTATTACAATGGATAACACTAAACTTATGCTGACCAAAATAAGCAACACAACTATAGGGCGGATTAAGGTATTTAATATTTTGGTTGCTGTTGGTGACGACCCAAAAAGCACATCCCACCAACAATGAGACAAATGTTCCTCAAGCCTTTTAAAAACCCCTTTGATGGTCTCTGTGTCATGGTGTATAGTAGTTAATGTCTTTTTCCCTCCATCTCTGATTTCTTTTAAGATTTCTCTCAATTCGTGATGTATCAACAACTGAGCTACTGAAGTCAAATTCATTCTTATGGGCACAGGCAGTATCTTCTGCACAGTGGCTAGGTTGGCCTTGATATATTGATGTGATATTACAAGTGCCCGATAGGAAAAATCACATCCCTTAATTCTAACAAAATTGCAAACACACAAATTGAATTGAGTCTCATTCACGATTTGGTTGTCTATCTTTATGATGGGGCACGCTGTCCTAAGACAGACACAACCTTGTCCTATATACACAAGTGAAGTTGTCTGTTTGCCTGGATGTGTCTCAAAGTGACGAATTCAGCACTCCCAGTCCTGTTCCTAGCAATCCAGTGAGATCCCTCTTGTTCCTAAAATTGGGATGCATACTTTTTTGAAGCCAAGTAGTCCAGTCCATAAGGGAGTTCCTGAGAAATGGGGCACATTCTGGCCGAACGTGTGAAGCATTTACCTGTACTCCCATTTCTACTCATTTTAAAGACCACTTTGAGTTAACTATCAGCTTCTGAACTCCTGTCTTCTTAATAGCATATGGCCCAATTTTGGTAACTACAGGAGTTATTTGTTCTTCTGCTTCTGGAATAGCTGGCATCTTGGTGATCACAGCCTTTCTTGGCACTGGTGGAATAATCTTGGTCTGGTTCCTATGGTACTCAGTACATACCTGAGTGATGTTAATGTCATACCCCCTTATCCCACACCCCTCTATTTTGAGTCTAAACTCCAGACATTTACTCAAGCATTTATCACAGCATTCAGGACTAACCCTGATGAGTTTCATGGGTGGATGGTAAGCCTCGTGGAACCCATCCTGTACAAATGCATACTTACATCCCCAAACATCTCTTCCCTCCCACAAGCTTGCATTTGTGACTTTTAGTATCTTGTTTAAAGCCTTACGAGAGTAAGGATCATAAGCTCTTCCTTGGCACTGGTATATCCCAGTCACATTATACCTTCGTGGTATTGTGTTGACTCCTGTTATGGTTAAGGTAATTACTACAATAGTTACAACTTTCCACATAATGTCCAAAATAACTCTTAGTCCATTTATTCGTTGTTCCGAGTGAGCTTCAGCTTCAGTTCGTTATCGCCTGGTGTGACCTTCCAAATTCCCTCTGGGGCTTTCTTCACTCGGGAGTGATGGATCCAGGCCTTCTGTTCTTTGATCTTGATTGCAGTGAAGGTAGTGAGGAGCACCTGGAATGGTCCTTCCCACTGTGGTTCCAAGGTTTTTTCTGCAAAAGACTTAACATACACATAATCCCCAGGTTGTACATCATGTACTAGCCCATCTAGTTCTCTGTTTTGAGTTCCAGCCACATATTTATCAATTTCCCTAAGTTGTTTATTTAGGGCCACCATATATCCATGTAGGGTTTCTTCCCCTACTTGAATGGATGCTGTTCCCCCTTGAACTGCATATGGCCTTCCATACAATATTTCAAAAGGGCTTAGTTTCTCTTTTGCCCTTGGTTTTGTCTGAATTCTCAACAAGGCCAATGGGAGAGCCTGAGGCCAGGGCAAATTTGCTTCTTGCCCCAATCTCACAATTTGTTGTTTAATCAAATGGTTCATCTTTTCCACCTGGCCACTAGATTGAGGGTGGTATGGGGTGTGCAATTCCCAGTCTATTTCCAGGTGGTGACTTATTTGCTGCACAATTTTCAAAATAAAGTGTGGTCCCCTATCTGAGGATATGGTGGCTGGAACTCCAAATCGTGGTATTATTTCTTGCAACAGCGCTTTGGTCACCTCTTGGACCTTAGCTGTCCTGGCAGGAAAGGCTTCTGGCCATCCTGAAAAGGTGTCAGTTAATACCAATAGGTAACGATACCCTCCCTTCCTGGGCAGTTCTGTAAAATCAATTTGCCATTGTTGCCCAGGTCCGCAACCTTTTCCCGATTTGTCCCACTTTAGGCTTTGGGGTATTTTTAGGGTTAGTTCAGAGGCAAAGACTACACTGACGAGTTACTTGTATAATTGTGCCCTGCAATTTCCTGGCCATGATTCTTTCTTTCAAATGGTTGTACAGGGCATCTATTTCCCAGTGTGTTTTCTCATGTTCCCTCTGTACTAATGACCACAACAAATAGGAGGGTACTACAAGTTTCCCTTCTTTGGTTACAGCCCATCCTTCCTGGTTATAGCTTGCCTTTTCTACCTTGATAAGTTTCTCATCTTCCTTATTGTACACTGGCTTATCTTCAATAGAAACTTTTCCATCTGGAATTAATGCTGCCTTGTGGAAATTTTTTCCCTCCGCTGTTGCTGTGGACTCCAGGAC
Source organism: Tachycineta bicolor (assembly GCA_025960845.1). Classification (NCBI taxonomy): domain Eukaryota; kingdom Metazoa; phylum Chordata; class Aves; order Passeriformes; family Hirundinidae; genus Tachycineta; species Tachycineta bicolor. Next base: position 5,308 of record JANEHK010001162.1, on the reverse strand, counting down.
GGTGTATGTAAACGAGAGATCTCTGCAGTTAGGTTTTAGAAGATTGGGTTTATTGTAAGGGATGTAAGGCCTTGCTTTGAGCTGCCAGGCCGCAGCTCTGGCAAGGCCAAGGAGGTGGGGGATGGGTAGGGAATGGTGGGGAGCAAAGAGAGAGGTAAAGAGAGGTAAAGAGCAAAAGAGCCAAAGAGCCAAAGAGGCCGACCCACCTTCGCATCCCCCTGATAAGGGGTCTGGAGGTGGGCCGGAACAGGATCTGTGACAATGGGCTTACAGATACCTGAAACTCTAGGGGAGGGGTACAGGCGTGGGATGAACCATTGGGGGGTGTGACAGAACATTCCATTTGACCTCTGGGTCTGGCTGCAGGTAACCTTCAGCTGTTCACATAACTGTTTTCTTATACATCCAGTATCCAATACATCTCAAACATCAAAACTTACTTTCAATTCTATCTCACCCACAGTTCCCACATTCCCAGAATATAGGCAATCATATTTATAGGGTTTTTTGGCCTCATCCTCCCCAACACTGCCTCAACAGCCTTATCAGGCACCTCACCTTTTGCTGCGTCTTTTGCCTCTCTGTCCGCCGGCATATTCCCTTCTTCCAATTCAGAGCTCACTTTTCGGTGTTCCTTTATGTGCATTATGGCTACTCTCTCAGGTAGTTGTATGGCATCTAATAGCCTCAGTATCTCTTGTGCATGTTTAATACTCTTGCCTTGAGAATTCAGCAGTCCTCTTTCCTTCCAGATGGCTCCGTGAGCATGAACCACTCTGAATGCATACCTTGAGTCCGTGTAGATGTTGATCTCTTTTCCTTTTGCCAACTCTAGGGCTCGGATTAAGGCAATTATTTCAGCCTTCTGTGCAGATGTATTAGTTGGTAATGGTCCAGACTCTATTACCTCTGCTTGTGGTAACTGCATACCCAGCATGCCTTCTTCCACTGACGACATAGCTGCTTCCATCAGTAAACCAGGTCTCAGCATCCTCAAGCGGGGTGTCCTTCAGATCTGGGCGGCTGGAGTAGGTGGCTTTAATGGTCTCCACGCACTCATGGATCACTGGTTCTCCCATACTCCCGCTGAGGAAGGAAGCTGGGTTCACAGTGTTAGTTACCACAATTTCAACATCATCTTGTTCTAACAGTATGGCTTGGTACTTCAGAAATGTCTGTGGGGAGAGCCAATGTCCCCCTTTTGTCTCAAGGACTGCAGACATTGTGTGAGATACTAGCACTGTCATCTTCTGGCCTAGGGTGAATTTGCATGCCTCTTGGATGTTTATTGCTACTGCTGCAACTGCTCTGAGGCACCCTGGCCATCCTTTAGCTGCTGTGCCCAGTTGCTTGGAAAGATAGGCCACTGTCCTCCAGTATGGGCCTAAGTTCTGTGCTAATATTCCCAAGGCAATCCCCTGCTTCTCATGAGAAAACAGGAAAAATGGTTTACTCACGTTTGGAAGTCCCAGGGCTGGAGCTGACATAAGGGATTTCTTTAGTTGGTCGAAGGCTCAGGTTGCATCTTTTGTCCACTGAAGATCTCTGCTCTCTTCCGTGATCAAGGCATACAGAGGTTTAACAAGCAACCCATAGTTATAAATCCACAGTCTGCACCACCCTGTCATGCCGAAAAAGGTTCTTAGTTCTTTCACTCTCTGAGGTTCTTAGTTCTTTCACTCTCTGAGGTTTTGGGGTCTGCATATTGCTTCCTTGCAATCCTGCCCCAGACTCCTTTGTCCAGCACTTACTTCGTAACCCAGGTAAATAACTGCCTCACCATTTGGGCTTTCTTCTGGGATACTCGATACCCTTGCAGACCTAGAAAGTTTAGGAGGCTTACCGTCCAGTCCACGCATGTCTCCTGGGTCCGGGTGGCTATTAAGAGATCATCCACATACTGGAGTAACTGTCCTTCTCCTGGTGGAGGTTCCCAGGACTCTAAATCCTTGGCAAGCTGTTCCCCAAATATAGTGGGGGAGTTCTTGTACCCCTGCGGTAACACACACCATGTGAGCTGAGTTTTTCTTCCAGTTTTAGGGCTTTCCCACTCGAATGCAAACATTTTCTGGCTGGCTTCATGGGGAGGGCGGCAAAAGAAAGCATCCTTTAGATCTAGAACAGTAAACAAAGTTAGTTCAGATGTTAAACGGGTTAATAAGGTGTAGGGATTGGCAACCACTGGATACAAGTCTTCAGTTACCTTGTTAACAGCCCTTAAATCTTGTACTAATCTGTATGACCCATCAGGTTTCTTTACTGGCAGAATAGGAGTATTAAAATGAGATTGACCCTCTCTCAGTAGTCCTAGTTGCAGAAAGTTCTCAATAATTGGGCTAACCCCTTCTACATCCTCCTTCTTTAGGGTGTATTGTTCAACCTTTTTTGGCTGTCCTCCTTCTTTAAGCCTAATTTGCACTGGTAGTGCATTCTTTGCTCTTCCTTGTATATTGGAGGCCCCTACTCCTGGAAATACTTGATCCATTATTTTCCTAAAATTTTCCTTTTCACTTGCCACTTCAATTTCTTTGGTTATTAGCATTAAGCTTAACAGTTCTACATATTGTTGATCCTTTACCTCCAAACTAATTTCCCCATTTTTGAATATTATTCTTGCTTCCAGCTGCTCTCGCAAATCTCTGCCCAAAAGTGCAGATGGAGCATTAAGCAGTTATAAAAATTGATGGATGCCCCACTGTTTTCCCAATTTATACTTCAATGGTTTGCAAAAATAAGCTCTTTCAGGTTGACGAGTTGCCCCCTTTACCATAACATCGTCACTGGTTACAGGTATTAGGGCCTTATTCAACACTGAAAACGTTGCCCCTGTGTCTATCAAAAATTTCACTTCTTTTTCTTTGTTCCCCAGTTTAACTATAACCAGAGGGTCCCCTAGGGTAGGGCCCTCCAGTCTCCTTCAGTCCTCCTTTACATGAGCAACTACTTTTTCCTTTTTCTGATCACCTTTTCTATGTTCATCACCCTTTCTTTATTCTGGGCACTGGTTTTTCCAGTGACCAAATTTCTTACAAAATGCACATTGATCTTTTCCTAGTCGGGATGGTCCTTGTTTTGGTGGACCTTGTCCATGTTTTCCTTTTTCTCCTTCTTTTACTACTGCTGCTAGTTTCTTCATCCCTTGTCTATACCCTTCTTACCGGTTACTAAAAACTCTCCAGGCCTCATCTAATAAAGTTTCTAAATTCCGGCTGTTTGGACCCCGGATCTTCTGGAGTTTCCGCCTGATATCTCCTGTGGATTGTCCTAAAAATAAATGTATTAATTGCTGCGTTCCTTCATCAGATCCAGGATCCAGGGTGGTGTGTGTCGGCGCATTGCGTCTCGCAGGTGATCTAGAAATTCAGAAGGTGTTTGAGAGGGGCCCTGTTTGATAGCATATAAGGCTGACCAGTTTATGGTTTTGGGGATTGCTCTTTCTAGCCCTTTTACTATCAATTCTTGGTATCTCTTTAACTGTCCCAACCCCTCATCATCATTAGGATCCCAACCTGGGTCTTGAAGGGGAAATACATCTTTAACATCCTCCTGCGTTGTTCTACAATCATCCTCAGCCAGATCCCCAGCTACTTTCAAGACTAATTGCTTCTCAGTTTCTGTTAAGGCATCAAGTAGCAGTTGCAGATCTGCCCAATCAGGTGAATGCTGCTTAATCATAAACTTCATTTTCTTAGCAACCCCTATTGGATCACTTTGAATGCCCTTAGCAATCCTTTCCCAAATTTCTAAATCAATTGAGGAAAAGGGAACTTTAATCAGTTTTGTTTCCCCGTCAGAGGTTATTGCTTGTCTTAGAGGTGCTTGTATGACCTCTCTGGTTTGTTTTCGGGTCCTTGATGCTATAGGTCCTTGTGAGGGAATCTTAGGACCTGGTGGGAGGGGTTCAGGTTCATCCCACTCACTGTCACTGCTAGGCAGTGGTGGATAAAATTTGGGTGGTTTCCGGGGTTTAGGAGTGGGTGGAGAAACCCCTACCTCAATTGCTGTCCTCCCAAAGGAAGATGAAGCTAAAGATGAAGTGGGGGAGTTTGGAGTCAATGATGGTTCTGAATTTGCATCCCCCACCACCCTCCTCCTTTCCTGCCTCCTAGGGGGTGGCTTAAGTATGTCTTCTGTCTCTTGTTCCAAAGCCTCTGCTTGGTATTGATGTGCGGAGAGAAGACTCTATAACTCCCAGAGTGGTTATGAGAGTAGGTATGAATTTATTCAGCGCTGAGGTGCATGGGGATAGCTCCTCAAAGACATGCACACCTGGGAGCTTTGTTTCTCCCCTTTTATCTTTACAAACTTGGGTTATACGATACGCCTAATACATATTCATTTCCTAACCCCGCCTGTCCCCGCTTCGTATTAAAATTAGTTCCACGCCTTTTTGAGGCTGCGCACTGCTCCTTATTGATCACTCCGGTGGTCGTCGGGGGTCTTTGGGGATGAAGCACATGGTCATCCTCTGAGCTGAACTTTTCAACTTGTCTCCTTGCGCATGATCTTCTGTCCTTTTGGCCATCTCCTATATCATGTTACCCGTTTTGGGGCCCAAAGAATGTGTAAATAATGACCAGTTGGTCATGACAGCGACCAGAGCCCAAAAGGAGGAATTTGGAAGTCCCACTGGGGCCATAGAGAGAAGATTGATCTGCTGGGGGGGACTTGAAACTAATATGTGACAGGCTGGTGTTTTTAAAGAAAAGTTAGTGTGCTCTTGCCAGGCACCCTTGCTTTATTTTCTCTGTCTCAGTATACTTTGTCAGGATGTGTACACCTCTGATTTATTGAGCAGGTACTACAACACGGTTTGGGCTTCCCTTTAGTAGCTTTATTATCCTTTTCAAGGGCTAATACCAAAGGATCAGATGGTGACCTCATTCCACAATCCCTTTGCCACTCAGGATGATTCCTGAGAGTGAAAAGCATATCAGCATAAGCTACTTCTTGCCACTTTTGTTCACGCCAAAGGAAAAGCATCAATTGTAATAATGTCTCATAGTCCAGTGTACCGTTTACTGGCCACTTCACACATTCATCAAGTTTATATAATGGCCACCATTGTGTACAAAGCTTAGCAAGCTCCCTCTTAGTTTCGGTACCACCACAGCCCACCAGTTCTTTCCAGTGTGTTAAGATACACCCTAAAGGGCTTCCTCTGGGAATCTCTTTGCTCTCATTTGCCCCCATGTTTAGAATCCCTTTTGTTCCTATGTTGTATTCCTCTGAGGAATGGTTTTTCCCCTCAGAGTCCCCCTGAAGCCTGTGCCATGTAGTTTAACCCTTTTTCCCTCTCATACCTACC
>JANEHK010001161.1:0-14483 GCA_025960845.1 Tachycineta bicolor | reverse complement strand
AAAAATAACATGAAAATAAAAATTAATATTTTAAAAATTAAAAGTAAATAAAAAGTAAAGAAAATATAAAACAAAAGTAAAAAATATAAATAAATAAAACTACAATATAAAGATAGAAGAAATAAAATAGAAAACCATCTTAGAAATTCAAAACAAAAAATTCCATGAAAAAATAAAACTCAAGAAATAAAATAGACTGAAAAAAAATACAAAAGTTAAAAACAAACAAAAAAAATTGCAGCTCTCCTCTCCTGCCACTGCCTAACACAGCTCCGGGAGGATCCTGCACTACGCAGGGATGGGGAAAAGAAACCCAGTGCCTCCCAGGCAAGAAGCTTTTGAGACAATTCCCACTTTTGCTTGGAAACAAATTCTCTTTTAGCGGGAAACTCACTTCGGATGAACATCCAAATGTGCCAAGGCAGGAAAGAACCTCCCCCTTGTGTCTAAGGAACAGCAGTTAGGCCAGGATTTAAGTTTTCATGGGACTGATGTCATTAAAAATGCAGTAAATTGAACTTTACAGAGAGATTCATGACAGCAATCAAACACTCAGCAAGTTTTCCTGGGAATTTCCAGCATTCTGCAGATACGGTGCTCCACAATGCCGATTTACCGACACTCTTTGGGCAAATTTCCTTGGCAATGTGCCCTAAGATGTACAAAAATTCCAATTGGGATGGAAAAATCGGCATTTGCAATAAATATTCCCTCACTAAAATCAGAGAGAGGAAAACCGTGAAATAAAAGGAAGGAATAACACCCAAATCCCAGCTTGCCTGGAAAACAAGCTCGGGAATTTCCAATATTCTAACAATTTCTAACATTCCAAAACCTTTTGGAACAGTGAGGAGGTTGGTGGAAGTTCATGGAAGGATGACTTAAAATCTGCCTCCTCTGCTCTGATTTTAAAGGGAAGAGAGAACTAAACATGTCACATTACACTTCTCCAAGAATTATCTGTGTTTTGTGGGAGTAGCAATCCAAAGAAACTCCAGTCTTACTTGGATTTGACATCTCAAACTCTCAGCAGAGTTGGGAAGTTTCAATGGAACAAGAGAGCCACAATTGCTGGAAGAACAAAATTCAACTGGGCAAAATCAGGAACTTTATTTACAAATCCATGCAGGAGAGGAGGAGGAAGAAGGACGCCAGGAACGCGCTTCAGCTGAAGGCAAGGATTTCTTGGAAAAGGCAGGAAACCAAACGGATGCTCCAGCAATTATCCAGGAGTCAGAGAGAAAACGGGAACCCTGGGCTGGGATAAGGCCTTCGGGCGGCTTCTTTGCTTCCTAGAGGCTCTCTCCTTTTTTGCCAGCTCCCTGGAAGAGGAAAAACAAACAGCAATAAAGTTTCAAAGCCGGGCAGGACGCCCTCGCTTAAGGCGGATGGAAGCGCAGCTCCCAGGGAGCGAGTCCAGGCCGTGCGCCGGGGAGCTCCGGGAATCTGGGATCGCCTGCGTGATGGAAGGGCTGGAAAAGCACACGCAGCTGCCGGCTTTAGCGCTGGGACACAGCCAGGCCTGGGCTCAGGCTTAGAGCCGGGACTGCACAACGCCCCAGCGCCGGCTTAGACATCCGGCATTACACCCAGCACCCAGCTCCAGGAGAAACTCGGCTGGGAGAAGCCCCCCGGATGCTCCCTCAGAATACTGACCTCACCCTGCAGCTCCTACAAAACAGGGGAACCTACGGAAATCAGCCAGAAATTCCAGCAAAATGTGTCCAAACCAGACTGCAAACCAGCAGGTCCAAGGAGACACAGGGATTTATTCCAGAGGGGACACAAGGATCCCTCAGCCAGCCAGTGTTTCTCTCGGGCTCTTCCCACTGCTCTCTGAGGACAAAAGCAGCACTTTTTCCCTGGTGTTCTCCTTTCCATCAATGCGAAGAGCTCTGTTCTGTATTTAGTTTAGAACAGTAGAGCAATTTTTTCATGACCTTGGTGATCAGTGAAGGGCAGCAAAAGCTGATAAACTCCTTTAACAACTTATTAGCCACAGAAAAATTAAGTTTGACATTTACTTAAGATCAAGTTTTGCTGCTGAAAGTTAAAGATGTGACATGTTGGTGTTACTGCTTTTAACCTTCTGACTTTACAGGGTATTTCTACAAAAAATTCATGATGGAAGCACCTTACCTTAAAAGAAGACTTCTTACAATACAGTTGGCCAAAAAAGACTCCCAAAATCAAGATAGAAGTCTCACAGCTATTAAAAAAAGTTGTCTTTGGTGCGTATAACTTGACAGCCCCTCATGCTTTCAGTCCTTACCATTTCTTTTTACCAAGTCCATGACTGAAACTTTGTAGGAAGCGAAAAAAAAAAACCCAAAAAATCCAGGCCAAAGCTACACACTGTCCCCAAGTACTCCCAGTGTGGAGCTGGGTCACCCCCAAGTGTTTGCTCCCTCAGCCCGGCCTGGAGGCTCCAGCTGCTCCCAGGGGGGGCTAGCAAGGGAATCACTTGTTTAAAGCTGTTCGTGCCAGTGGTCTGCACTGGAGGGCCAATACATGTGAAACCATAGAATCTATTGAAGCGTATCAAGGTTTCACAGAGGCGATTGAAACAAAGAATGACAGGAGGTTCAATCTCACCCTTTGCAGCACCTCTTGCGAGACCCATTGACTTTCAAGGCAAAGTGGTTCCTCCTGAACAAGACCTTGTTTTTCCAGGCTTCCTACAACCGGGCAGAGATGTCCCAGTTTACATCATGCACTTCCACTCTGAAGCCAAAAATCCAAAGACAGCGCTCCTTCACAACCCTCAGGGACACCCATGGGTTCTGGAGTTACAGGGTGCAGTAAAAAATTCCACTGAGACACGCAGGACAGGGCAGCACTGCCTGGGACAAGCAGCATGACTCTGAGAAAATGCCACGCTGCAGCAAGGTTAGCGCTTTCGAGAATTTTACTGCTAGGCAGAAAAAACCACAAAAAACAGTATTATAGCTGTAGAATCAAGAAAAAATCCCCAACCACTGTCCAGAGTACAGGAGTGAACATCCACAGCAACACAGCAAAATAAACAGGAACTTCAGAAAAAAACACACACATGAAAAACACTCAACAAACACTGGCTATTAGAAAAATCCTGGCACAAAACAATGCTGGCCTTAATTCAGGTCACAGTTATTGAACAAGAGTTGAAGACTCCTTTGAAGGCCTACCAACCAAGTCAAGCCAAGCACAATTTCATTTTCTAGACAGATTTTAGGACAGCTGAGGGAGAGTCTCCAGCACATCCTCAGCTGCCACATTTGCCTTTGCCCACCCTACCAAGGACACAGCAGAGGTGGCCAGTACAGGTCACACCCAGCCCAAGGTCTGCCTGAGCCCCTCTGGCCGCACTTCCTGCTGATAATGCTGACCCCTGACAGGCCCCAGCCACGACCATTTGCTGCTGGCTTTGCGGACCCTTCTGATCAAATGGGAAGGAACCCTCCTGCTGTGTCCTGCACCTGCTCATACTTTCCCTGCTGGAATGCAATGGCTTGTGCAAAAGACAGACCCAGTTGTTCTGTTTTGGACTTTTTTCTACAATTTGCCTTACACAGGTGATGTTCCTCATCTGTTTATGAGCACTATGATGCCAACAGCAGCGATACAGAAATCAGCTCTGGGATACACAGATATAAGGGGAGCACCCTCGCTGCCGTGCCTGCTGAGTGAAGTGGAACTGTCACGCTGACCCATAAACATTCAGTGTTTACCTTTCAACAGAGCCAATACTGAAACAGAACAAATCTCTTGTAGTAAAGATGCCTTGTGGTGCAACTTGTAGATGCCGCCAAGTGCCCTTGAGTAGCCAGAGCAGAATAGGGTTTCTACCATGTAAGTAAGAAATAACATTTATCCAGAAGAAAATAAAAGGAAGCACCTCTACCCATCCCTTTACTTAAAAAAAAAAAAAAATTAAAAAGTCATGCATTACAATTTTTTTTAAACATTCATTCTTGCCTTACACAGCATAAATTATGAGCATCCATCTTTCAGCCTGAATTTGCAACAGCTCCTCAAGCTGACTGACCTCAGCAAGACCATCAGAATCACTAAATTGTGGAAGGGACCCTACAGCTCATTCCATTCCACCCCCCACCCTGGGCAGGGGCACATTCCACTATCCCAGGTTGCTCCAAGCACCAGTGTCCAACGTGGCCTCAATGTCCCAATGGCCAGGGATCCAGAGGCAGCCACGGAGTCTCTGTGCCAGGGCCTCACAGGGAAAGATTTCCCTCTGATATTTAATTGAAACCTGCCTCCCTTCATCCTGAGGCCGTTCCCCTTGTCCATCACTCCGTGTCCTCGGGAGAAATCCGTCTCCCTTAGGCCATAAGTGGCTTGTACAGACCACCCCAAATAAGCGTTCCAGGGGGCCTCGGGGGCACACGAGCGCTCCGGGCCCTTTACCGGGCTCGTCTTCAGCGCCTTCCCCGGGAACCCCCGACTTCCCCGGGGCTGTGTCCAGCCGGGACCAGCCCTCACCATCCGCACACTCCGGGGAGCTTGGAGACCTTTCGCTTCAGCTCCACAGTGACGCCGGCGGCCGCCCCAGCCGCGGGAGGGAAGGAGGGAGGGATGGCGGGGGGTGGCAGGGCTGGCACTCACTGCGCAGCAGGATACGGCCACTCTCTTTGACATTGAACGCCCGGCTCGAGGTGTGGCCCAGGGGCCGCCTGCAGCCGGCACACAGGAACACCGTGGACATGGGGGCCGCGTCCGCCCGCCGCTCTCGCTGCTGCTGCTGCTCGGCCCGGCTCCAGCAGCGACAGCGAGCGCTCTGGCTCCGGGCACAGCGCCATCGCGTCCCGACATCACCATCCAGCCCAGCGCCCGGCCCTGCACAGACAGCGCAACCATCTCACCCCGTGCATTCCCTGGCAGAGCTGTGCAAACGCTCCTGGAGCTCGGGCAGCCTCGGGGCTGTGCCCATTCCCTGAGGAGCCTGGCCAGCCCCCAGCACGCTGTGGTGAAAGAACCTTTTCCCGATATCCCACATAAACCCCTCCAGACACAGCTCCAGCCATTCCCTGGGTCCTGTCCCCGTCACAGTGAGCAGAGACCGGAGTTGCCTCTCAGGAGGAGCCACAGCCCCCAGTGAGCTCTGCCCTCAGTCCCTGGTTACGGGACACCCATCTCCATTTAAAAGGTGCTGAGAAGTAACATGAGCGTGCGGCAAGAAGCAAGGATTGCGTTTTCAGGGCTGCTCTCAGATCTCTGCCATGCATTAATACTCATTTACCACTAGATGTTTTCAGTCCCAAGGCAGTCCTTGAGCTGCGGGACCCTGGAGTGATTGGCACAGGCACCAGTTGTGCAATTCTCTTTCTGGGGGCACTGGAGTACAATGAAGCAAAGCAGTGGGTTGGAGTTGTGAGCCAGCTTAAAAGGCGCCACTGACACGGCTAACAGAACAAACTCCTCTGAGTATTTCTGGGCTTAGGAATTGTTATAAATAAAACCGACCAAATTCGATTTATCAAAATTTAGAATTTTATTTTGAGACAAAATAACAGTCTCGAAAAGCCACAAGTAAAAGGACAGCGTCGAGCCCGGGATCGCCGCTGGGTGAACACGGATACAGACTCTGTCAGCCTGCTATCCCCCAAGTTCACAATTTTGGTCTCCAGCTGTCCCCTTTTTATACACTGGATCGCGAAGTGTAGTCAGGGATTTCGACGGTCTCCCCTCCAGGGCGTCTTCATTAATCATGCAAGTCCTGGTATCGGGAGTTTGAATGGACCGGTAGGGTGGAACAATGCAGCTGATGGCTGGGCCCGGGTGTGTCGTGGATATGTTAATTTTCAATGGAGACGAGTGGAGATATCCATCTGAAGTGATCATCTCGGTCTCCGGACTGGTATCTCCGTCTTCCGTTGTTCTTTGTGTTCTTTCAGGAATTCCTGGCAATGGGAGTTTCTAGGTTCCCCTCTCAGGTAATTCCAAGCATTCTTTCCTCGTGTCCCACTCGTCCTTCCAGAGCCAAGGAAATTTTTTTTTTATTTTGGTTTTTCCAGTTTACTCTTATCCATACTAGTTTGGGCAAATCTTTAACACTCATAATTATACAGTGAACATTTACTCTTTATAATTTGATAACACAAATTAACTTTAGCACATATATTACAATCCCCCCTCTTCCAAATTCACCAATTTAATTCGTGTTTCGGTTATAGTCTTTTTTCTCTGCCAAGATAAAAAAGCCTCTTAACCATTATTCTGTTAACATTTCCTTTGCTGTTTTACTCCAATATGTCCTTTCCGTATTCTCCTCCTGCATTTGGGCTTCAAACCTTTCTAAAACCTGGGCAGCAGTACTCTTTTCTTCAGTTAGGTTCATAATTTTCGAGGTGGCTTTATTCTTGGCTAATCCCCCTGAGGCTAATTCAGGATCCATAGGAAGGGCTGCTACTTGCATCCCCTGGACCACGGTGTGAATTAGTCTTATTAGGCAAGGTATTAGGCAGGGCAAAAATACTAATCCAGCCACAGAGCACAGGATAAAGAATCCCACTTTTTTCCACCAATCTCCTGCTCCAAAAATCTGATCCCACCATGATGCCTTGAGTATTGAATTCCATGTTTGCACTGGGACATGTGCCACCTTTTTTATTTCTGCAGCCAAATCTCTGATAGTTTCCCCATAATCATTTATTTCAATACAGCACTCCGAGTCATTGAATTTCCCACAAACACCCCCTTCTTCTGCTAATAAATAGTCTAAAGCTATTCTATTTTGGTATACGAAAGCTCTCATCTGTGAGTGCTGTCTGGCCAATAATTCCAAGGCATCTGAGGTATGATTGGACACTATTTCTACTACGGCTTGCAACCTAATTAGTCGGTTTAACAAGTATACTGGGGTTCTATATCCCCAGCTCCCGTCTTGTGCCCATGTGGCGGGACCATAATATTCTATAATGCGTTCTGCGGGCCATTCTTCCTCTCCCCATTTTTGATTTCCTCCCACCTGTGGAAATTCTTTCTTTACTTCTCGCTTCCTCCTGCTGAGGGTCTCATATAAAGGAGCCCCTAGTAAATCACTGCCAGTTCGGGGGAGTGTAAAGAAAGAGGGTCTAATCATTCCTAGGGTACAAGACCCTTTCCATTTCCGGGGTAACTCACTATATGCTCTTTTCCCACAAATCCAATAAATTCCGCTGGGAGCCTTCCATTTCATATTTGTATTTTCAGGCCTTTCCCAAAATTCTGCCAATTCGGTTAGAGAGTAGTAAGGGTTAGCGTTAGCTATCTCATGCCAACAGAGTTCAATTTCCTTTACCCAATTACATTTTTCTTCTCTTTTCTTTCCCCAATACCCATTAGGGGGTTCTGGTTGCCAAATTTTGGATTTATTGTTGGAATTTACTGTCAGAGTGGATAGACAAGGAGTGTACCCCACCACATCATTGTAAGCGTTGCCTTCCCGGCTTATACAAATTGTCCCTATTACACGATCGTCTAGTGTCCACCCTCCTGGTCGGGTTAAAGTGTTTAAGACTTTGTTATCCCATTTTAGCAATTGTTCAGGGGTTAAACTCTCACCTTTCCATGGCCATCTTTCTGCAGATCTCAATCCTCCACAGATCCAACAGTTAGTTAGCCCTAATTCGGTAGCAATTTCTTGCACCAAATCCAGGAAAAGGTTCCTGCTGGAGGTAGCCAGACTCCAATCATTAGATTGTTTTTCTAATTGTTCATACTGCTCACTTAGTGTCCTCATTCTTTCCTGCTCCATTCTCTTTTTCTTGGCTGCTAATTCTTGTCGTTTGAGTTCTAAGGCTACCTTCTGTATTTTGTTCTCTGGGTCTAACCCCTCTTCATCCTTAGAAAAACAGAAAACCTTGTCCATTCTTAAACAAACCCTTTCATCATTTTCACTTAACATATCTAGTAGTATAGGTCCACTGGTTAAAGCAGCTGTTTGCAATTTCTCATTTTGTCCCACCCAATATGTCTTCCCATTCAGGGTACACATTTTCAGTTTTTTCTTGTCATAACATAATGGGTTAACTTGTAAATATCCTACAAAGGTACTTTCTCTTTTTCCTCCAATCCAGACAGTTCTGTTACATTCTTTGCAGGTGGGGATCAGAGGAAGACTGCTTACCTCCCTTTTCTTCCTAAATACTGCCAGCGGGTGACTGGATCTGTTCAATTTGAACCCCTCATTCCATTTGTGATTCTCCCCCCTTTTTGGTGTAAGCCAGTCTACTCGTACCCTGGATTCTAAAACTCCGTTCCTGGTGAAGTTCGAAGGAACCTCGGAGGGATTAGTTCCCTTCCCCATTCTCTCTTGGGGGCTGTGGAGGCCATTCGTGGGGTACATGGCTAGACTCAGGATCACCAGGGTTACCCATGGGTCTATCCCTCTGCTCAACCCTTCGCCCGTTGGGTTGCCACCAGCGGCGGGGTAAACCATCTTCCTGGCAGCAGGGAAATTCCTCCGGGTCCCTTCCGGTGCTCCTCTGAGCGTATCGCCTCTTGTACTGTTCCCACCTATTTACTTTTATTTGATCCGCTCCACAGGGTACTTTCAACATTCTCCTGCACTCAATTACGAGTGGATCCGCCCTTTTATTTAATCCTCCCCTGGTCCCGTTAGTAAAATAATGGAACCACTCTGGAGAATCCAATTCAAACAATCCCGCCTCGGTGGCAATGTATAGGAATAGGTTGGTAAGCCTGGCTTCCTCCTCGTAACAAGGTACACATAAACTCCAAGGCCTAGCTCCTTGGGCACAATGAGTCACCCAAATCTGTTTACAATACCCGCACTTATAATGAACAAACGGATAGCAGGGGCATCCTGCCTGATTGCAACTTATCCGATAAGCGCTGGTCATTGAGTATCTCGATGGATCCTTAGCTTCAAATCTCCAGGCGCTGAGGCGATTCTCCACTGCGGAGAGCTGCTGTGTTGTTTCACCTTTTTCACTCGGGAGGAATGGGTCCAGCCTTTCTCAGCTGTTCTCACTGCAGTGTCTGTAGTGAGGAGGACGAGGAAAGGTCCCTCCCAATGCGATGACAGCGGGGCTTCTTTCCACGTTCGGATCAGCACCCGATCACCCGGCTGGATTTGGTGTATAGCAAATCCTAGAGGGGTGCTCTGTGCTATTAATCCACGCTTCCGTAGCTCCTGTAAATTTTTGTTAATTAAAACAATATAAGACCGGATCTGACAATCCTCCACCCGGGGGTGTCCGACTGGCATTCCATGCTCATAGGGCATTCCATATAGCATCTCGAAGGGAGATAATCCTGATCCTGTATGGGGCTGCGTCCTAATATTTAGGAGAGCTAGTGGGAGGCATTTAATCCATGACATTTTAGTCTCCAACATAAGTTTTGATAGCTGTGCTTTCAAAGTTTGATTCATTCTTTCTACCTGACCTGAACTCTGGGGATGCCAAGGTGTGTGATATTCCCATCTAATCCCCAGGGCTTCTGCCAAGTTTCTTATGACCTTAGATGTAAAGTGGGTTCCCTGATCTGAATCTATGGAATCGGGGATCCCATATCTGGGTATTATTTCCTCCAGTAACCTGCGCGCTACTGTTTGGGCTGTTGCCCTGGGGCTAGGGAATGCCTCTACCCAATGTGTTAATTGATCCACTATTACTAACAAGTATCTATATCTCCCTATTTTTGGTAACTCGGTGAAGTCCACCTGTATTCTTCCAAAAGGACGATATGCTAAGGGGCGTCCCCCCAATGCATTTTGCTTAACCTTTGACTTATTAATTTTTTGGCACACTAAGCAGCCTTGAACTTCCTGTTTTGCCAATTCAAAAATACCTTTGCATCCAAAGAATTTTAGAAATTGTTCTGCCAAGGCTTGAGTTCCCCAATGAGTTTGTGCATGTAATCTCTTTAATATGGTCCTGGCATAGGCCTTAGGAATCAATTCTCGACCATCCGCCAATTTCCATTTCCCATTTACCAAAATACCCCTTATTTTCTTGAATTCTTCAATTTCTTTTTCTGTAGGATGAGGGGAAAATTCCCTGGGGTTTTCTATGCTGCTCTCTGGAATGTCTAGAGTGAGGAGAGCTGCCTTTCTGGCTTCCTGATCAGCCAGGTTATTACCACGTATTCTGAATTGTAATCCCACTTGATGACTCTTTACATATACTACTGCAATAGCCTTGGGTTCCCTTACTGCCTTGAGGATCTGTCTTATCAAATCCTCATGTATTAAACCTTTCCCTCTGGTGTTTATCAGTCCCCTTTCTTCCCAAATTTTTCTAGAAGTATGTACTACCCCAAAAGCATATTTAGAGTCAGTAAAAATAGTCCCTATTTTTCCCTTAAGTTCTTTAAGAGCTTGCAATACCGCATACAATTCACATGCCTGGGCCGACCAAGAAGTACCCAGGGGGCCTGATTTAACTACTCTCCCAGTTTTCCTATCTATAATAGCATATCCTGATTTTCTTTTCCCTTCTATGACTCTGGCTGACCCATCTACAAACCATTTTTCCCCTTCTTCGAGTTCTTCATCCTCCAGATCCTCTCTAATCTTGGTCTGTAATTCTATTAGGTCCGTACAATTATGTATGGGCTCAGATGATGCTTCCCCAAACAGGAACCCAGCAGGGTTACTTGCTTGTGTTGTTTTCAGTTCTAATTCTGGAGCCTGAAGAAGGATAGCCTCATATTTCAAAAGCCTTGCATCCGTGAGCCATTTCTCAGCTTTTTGTTGCAAAACAGTTCTTACATTATGTGGGGTATAAACCGTAATGGGGGCCCCAAAAGTAATCTTTTTGGCTTCTTCTACTAATAAGGCCACAGCTACTATTGCCTGCAAGCATGTGGGCCACCTCCTGCTTACAGGGTCCAATAGCTTGGAAAGGTAACCTACAGGCTTCCTATCCCCAGCCCATTCTTGTGTCAACACCCCATGTGCTGTGTGGTTCCCTACATTTACAAATAATTGGAACTTCTTGTTTATATCAGGGAGACTTAATACTGGGGCAGTTACTAAAGCACCCTTTAGTTGTTCCAATTCTTCGTCATCCTGTTCAGTCCATTTTATCCTTTCTGCAGTTAGCTTTTCATACAAAAATTTAGCCTTTTCACTATACCCTTCTATCCATTGTCTGCAATATCCTAATAGCCCCAATAGCTGGCGTACTTGTCTTTTGGTTCTAGGGGGAGGCAATTCTATAATCCCAGCTACCCTTTCAGGATCTAATTTCTTTTTCCCTTTGATCAGCCAATGTCCTAGATATTTCACTCCTGATTCAGTGAACTGTAACTTTTGTTTTGCTACCTTTAATCCCTTTTCCCCCAAAAAGTTTAATAAATCAATAGTACACTCCCTGACATCTTCCTCCGTTTTACCAGCCACTAATAAGTCATCAACATACTGTAAGACCTTTGTCCTTTTCCCAGGGGAGAACTGACTCAGTAATTGTTCCAATGCTTGTCCAAATAAATTTGGGGAGTCCACAAATCCCTGGGGAAGGGAGGCCCACCTTAGTTGCTGTTTTCTATTAGTGTCTGGATCCTCCCATTGAAATGCAAAGAAGTCCCTGCTGCCTTCAGCTAAAGGGCAGGTCCAGAATGCATCCTTTAGATCTATAACACTATACCAAGTGTCCTCTGGGGATATCCTATTCAGAAGGGTATAAGGGTTAGCCACTACAGGGAACCAGGTTCTTGTTCTTTCATTTACGGCTCTTAAATCCTGCACTAACCTATAATTCCCATCTGCCTTTTTAATAGCCAGAATTGGGGTATTATGCCTAGACATGCAGGGTTCCAAAATGCCTTTCTTTATCAAATCTTCTATTATAGGTTTTAGTCCCCGTCTCCCTTCTAAAGGGATTGGGTACTGCCTGACCCTTATGGGATCTTCAGGCCTCTCAATTTCAATTGAAATGGGTTCCATAACTAACTTTCCAGCTTCCTTTCCTGTATGCCATACCCTGGGGTTAATTTTATCCTCATCTTCACATGTTAGCTTATATAAGCTAACCATTATCTGTGAATTCCTTATGATGAGGTTAATACCCAGTGCAACCATCAGGTCCCTACCCAGCAGGTTGTAATCAGCCTCTTCCACTAACAACATGTCCCCCAAGCAAACTTTATTATCCGATTCAATCTCCACATTCTTTACAACGGGGACCTTGAACGGTTCCCCTTTGGCTCCTATAACCACCATAAATTCTTTGCTTATATGGCATCCTGGGGGCAACTGTCTAAATGTACTTCTCTCAGCCCCAGAATCTACTAAAAAATCCATTTTTGTTCCTTTGGGTCCTATCTTCAATGTTATCAAGGGCTCCCCCGATGTTATGGACCCCAAAAGATAAAGCCCCTGACGTCCCTAGTCTTCCTGAAACATCTTTTCATCCCTTATCCTTTTTGGACAATCCCTCTTCATATGTCCTTTTTTCTTGCAATAAAAACATTCTAAACCCTCCATTCGATTCCCTGAGACTCCTTTCTGTGGACGTACAGGCCCCTTCGGAGGTGCTTTCCTTAGGGGTTTCTCCGAAGCTTGTGGGCGTTCCTGCTTCTGGGCTTCCCTTACAGCCGCTACCAATACTCTAGCCTGTATTTTCTGTTTTTCCTCATCCCTTCTCATATAGACTTTCTGGGCTTCCCGTAGTAATTCCTGTAGTCCTTTCTCCTGCCATCCCTCTATCTTCTCCAGCTTTCTCCTGATATCCTCCCACGATTTTGCCACAAACTGGGTTTTCAACAGTACTTCTCCCACGGGAGAATCAGGGTCTGTCCCCGAATATACCTGGAGGCTTTTTCTCAATCTCTCTAACCATTCTGTGGGAGTCTCATCTTTCCCCTGACATTCCTCGAAAACCTTACTCAGATTTTGTCCCCGGGGCACGGCCTCTCTGATTCCTTGTATGATGATATTCCTCATATCAATCATGCTTCTCCTACCCTCCTCGGTCTGAGCATTCCATCGGGGATCTTGGCTTGGCCATTTCTGATCTCCGGGAGTGCTCTGAGGGTTTCTCCGTTCCCATTTCCTTATTCCTGCCTGCCTGATCATTTCTCTTTCCTCCGTGTTGAACAGGGACCTTAGAATGGCTGTGAGATCCTCATATGAGTAGATGCTGGTTCCCAAAAACTCATCTAGCCTTTCAGAGACCCCTAAAGGGTCATCCATAAGCTTCCCCATCTCCTTTCTGAAGGTTCTCACATCGCTAGTATTAATCGGGACGTTTACGTACCCGATGATTCCCGGAGCAGTGGGAATCTCCCTTAGGGGGAGAAGATTAGCCTTTTCACCCTCCCCCTCACTCTCCACCTCATTCACTTTCTTCAGTTGTCTTCTAGTCCTCCTAGCGGGAGGGGTATGTTTTGCTTCTGCCGAAGCCTGCTGCGTATTTGCAGGGGAACTAAAGAAAGCCGCCAGATCTAAATCTGGCAGCAGGTCATCCCGCGTTGGTGCAGGGGTGTGTGTACTTGGTGTCCTTCCTCCCAGTGGCCGAAAGACCTGTGTGGGTTCTAGCGGGGGAGGGAGCCCACTCGGTGGGAATGAGGCCCCGGATTGTGATTCTAGCGAAGGGGCAGATGGAAGAGACGAGGGCATCTGGATTCCTCGTCCTAAAGGGGGTCCCAATCTCCCGGGGTTTTTCGGATTACTCTGCTCCGGGAGGGGAGGGGGCGAGGGCACAATATAAGGTGGGGGTAGATTATCTAAGGGTTCCAATTTATCCCCTGAGACAGCGGTAGGATTCCCTATCTTCACCGGTAACAGCTTCGCATTTATCTTTCCCCAGACCCCGGCATATTCCTGTTCTTCCGCAGTTCCCTTCTCTCTGACATAAAGCACCAGTGCCTTACATATCCATTCCTCGAAAGTCCCAAACACGGGCCAAGTTACGTGATCCCGTATTTCCACCCTTCCCCACACTTCTATGCAATAGTGTATCATCTGTTTCTTGGATTTTCTTTCCCTAATGGGACATTCGTCCCAATGTTCTAGCATCCATCCCAGTGGGCTCTCCACTGGGATTTCGGGGATTCCTTTACCGGTTCCCCGTTTTGTCTTCCTTACGTTCCTTTTGTTAGTTTTACTCTTTGCTTGCCCCATGGTATGGGTTTACCAGATACTTGCCCTTTGTGGGTGATCGCTCCCCCCCCCGGGTTTTCTCTGGTGTGTGAGCTCTCCCTTCTCCTTACTTCCTCCCCGGACCGTTCCTGGTCCAAGGCTGAAAGGTTTACCAGTCCCTGGAACTCCTTAGGGACGTATCCTTCCCTTTCAGCCTTCCTGTGGCCGATTCCTCTTTCCGAAAACTCCCCGAGTTTCAAGGATTGACGTGTGAGGTGTGCGGTACCCCGAAACTTTCGCTTCCCCCGTAACCGACCACACCCCTCGCGGGGAAGTGGAACTGCGGTTTTGGGGTCCCCACTTGCTTCGTGATAAAATCACGTCTCACTCACACGCTCGGCCACTCCCACTCAACCACGCAATACTTACGATCCTTTTCCTGCGTGGATTCTTC
>JANEHK010001160.1:0-14485 GCA_025960845.1 Tachycineta bicolor | reverse complement strand
GCCACAGTGGCCCCTTGGTTCCATGGAACGCCACAGGATCACTGTGGTCCTCTTGGTCGCACAAGCCCTGCAGTGTCACCATGGCCCCTGGGTTCCATAAGCCCACAGGGGTCACAGGGGTGTCCATAGGAAGGAAAGCACCGAGTCCCAGTGTTTCAGAGACAGATGAGACACAGCCACCAGAGGCCAAGGCCAGTCACATCTGTCTGTCCTGGCAGGTTTGTCTGGGAACAACCTTGGATACAGGGAATTTGGAATGTGGAGTCCCAATTTCAGCCATTTCTGCCTGGACAAACTGGATGAGACTTTTCCATAAAAAAGGAAAGCACGGAGCTCCCAGTGTTTGGAAGGCAGGTGAGAGCAGCCCTCAGGAGGCAGAGCCAGCCAGACCTGATGGTAATGGCGGCTTTTGTCTGGAAGCAATCCTTGGTATATGGAATTTGGGAGATGAATTCTCAATATTGGCCATGGGCACTTGGACATGAAAGATGTTTAATTCCATAGGAAGAAAAGCACAAAGCCCCAGTGTTTTGAAGGCAGATGAGAGGGGGCCCTGGGAGGCCAAGCCAGGCAGATCTGTCTTTTCCAGAAGGTTTGATCTGATAACAATCCTTAGATATATGGAAATTTGGAAGTGGGATCTTCCAAATTTTGATCACAGGCACCTGGAATGATGGGTCTTTTCCATAGTAAGGAAGGGGTGGAGCCCCAGTGTTTTGAAGGCAGATCAGAAGTGGCCTCCAGGAGGCCAAGGTCAGCACGACTTGTCTGTCGTTGCAGCTCTTCCCTATGAACAATCCTTGGATATAATCTGGGGAGTAAAATCCCAAATTTGACCCTGGGCTCATGGATGAGAAGGACTGTCCTTTTCCATAGGAAGCAAAGCATGGAGCCCCAGTGTTTTGGTGGTAGATCACCAGAGGCGATCTGGTGGCCAGATGTGGTCCCCAGGAGGTCAAGCCAGACAGACTTTTCTCTCTTGGCAGCTTTCGGCTGGAAATAATCCTTGGATACACAGAATTCTAGAGGCCAAATCCCAATTTCGGCCATGGGTCCCTGGAACAGAAGGACAGATCTTTTCCACAGGAAGGTAAGCACAGAGCCCCAGAGCTGCAGATGAGAAGTGACCCTTGACATTCCATGGTCAGCTGGAGCTGTCAGGCAGCCCCTGGGAGCCCAGGCCAGCCAGACCTGTTCCATGTTCCCTTGTTTCTATGAAGTTCCTCAGTGTCACAGGAGTCCTTGGTTCCATGGCACCCAGCAGTGTCACAATAGAATCCAGGATTCCATGGGGTCCTGCAGGAGCACAATGGTCTCCTTGGATCCACGGGGCCTCTCAGAATCACACTGGCCCCTTGGTTCCATGAGACCTAAAAGTGTCCCCATGATCCCCTTGGATGAAATTCCAAAATTACAGGGCTCCCAAGCAAAATAGTGGGAAAAGGAATAACAGTTCTTTACTATAAAATATATAGAGAACGGAGCAGAACTAACAACATCATGATAACAGAAGTTTTCCACCCACTAAGCACAAATGATCATGAGATACTCCATCCCTGATCCATCCCCAGGACAGGTTTGAGGAACAAGACTTGTAGGAGCCTACCAAGTGCAGAGGATTTTTCCTCTCCCAAGTAGCAGAGGAGCAGAGAAGCAAGCTAGCAAGCCCTAGTCACAGTGGCAAAGGAAGAAAAAACAAGAGGAGAAAAGCAACCCCCTTTAGAGATAATATTATAGAGGAGGTAATAGAAAGGCTGATCTTTATTGGAGGCCTCCAAGGGGCAGATATGGAAAATGTCCACAAAACGCCGAGCCCCCCAAAGGGTGAATACAGCTCTATAAGTACAGCAGATTAGCATATTTGACAAAAATCACCAGTTAGGAGCACAGGTGGTGAGGCATGACAAAGTTCCTTGCAAGGGTCACTCTGTCCCTGACTGGACACTTCAGGCACACCAAGAAAGAAAAGCAACAGCACAACCAAACAAAATCCAGGCAATCAAACCAGAAATGAACTGAGGACTGTCCCTGTGTGTGTGACAAGAGGACAGTGAGGACAAGGATAAAAGGAACACGGCCTAAAAGCATCACAGAGCTCCAACTTAACAGGACTTGACTTATACCCAAACCTTAACTTACACCTTCAACTTCACAATTTAGCAAAAGAACAGCACTTGACAGTATTTTTCTGAACTTATAACCTATGACTAAACCATTTACAGAGGAATAGTATTTAACATAGCTTATAAATTCTATTAAACCTGGAATTATGGTAAGTGTAATATATGTGCTAAAGTTAATTCGTGTTATCAAATTATAAAGAGTAAATGTTCATTGTATAATCATGAGTGCTAAAGATTTGCCCAAACTAATATGGATAAGAGTAAACTGGAAAAACCAAAATAAAAAAATTTCCTCGGCTCTGGAAGGACGGGTGGGACACGGAGAAAGAATGCCTGGAATTACCTGAGAGGGGAACCTAGAAACTCCCATTTCCAGGAATACCTGAGAGAACACAAAGAACCACGGAAGATGGAGATACCAGCCCGGAGACCGAGATGATCACTTCAGATGGATATCTCCATTCGTCTCCGTTGAAAATTAACATATCTATGACACACCCGGGCCCAGCCATCAGCTGCACTGTTCCACCCTACCGGTCCATTCAAACTCCCGATACCAGGACCAGCATGAATAATGAAGATGCCCTGGAGGGGAGACCGTCGAAATCCCTGACTGCACCTCGCGATTCAATGTATAAAAAGGGGACAGCTGGAGACCAAAATTGTGAACTTGGGGGATAGCAGGCTGACAGAGTCTGTATCCGTGTTCACCCAGCGGCGATCCCGGGCTCGACGCTGTCCTTTTATTTGTGGCTTTTCGAGACTGTTATTTTGTCTCAAAATAAAATTCTAAATTTTGATAAATCGAATTTGGTCGCTTTTATTTATAACAAATCTGGTGACCCCAACGTGATTGGATTGATACTGGGACCCCCGTGGGACCCCCATCCCTGACCAGGAGGCGCCCTGCTGAATTCAGCGGCCTGGCAGAGTTGGGGTAGCCGGGTGGAACCGATCAGCCACACGACGAACAGAAACTACAAAAGCCACATTTAAAAGGGAGATAGGCGAGGTCGGAGCTCTCGGGGAACTCGGGGAGGTTTTTCTTTGGAAGCAGAAGCTCCGGAGCCGCGGCGAAGAGATCTACTCATGAAACTCTACGTGCATGAAGAATCCACGCAGGAAAAGGATCTTAAGTATTGCGTGGTTGAGTGGGAGTGGCCGAGCGTGTGAGTGAGACGTGATTTTATCACGAAGCGAGTGGGGACCCCAAAACCGCAGTTCCACTTCCCCGCGAGGGGTGTGGTCGGTTGCAGGGGAAGCGAAAGTTTCGGGGTACCGCACACCTCACACGTCAATCCTTGAAAACTCGGGGAGTTTTCGGAAAGAGGAATCGGCCACAGGAAGGCTGAAAGGGAAGGATACATCCCTAAGGAGTTCCAGGGACTGGTAAACCTTTCAGCCTTGGACCAGGAACGGTCCGGGGAGGAAGTAAGGAGAAGGGAGAGCTCACACACCAGAGAAAACCCGGGGGGGGAGCGATCACCCACAAAGGGCAAGTATCTGGTAAACCCATACCATGGGGCAAGCAAAGAGTAAAACTAACAAAAAGAATGTAAGGAAGACAAAACGGGGAACCGGTAAAAGAATCCCCGAAATCTCAGTGGAGAGCCCGCTGGGATGGATGCTAGAACATTGGGACGAATGTCCCATTAGGGAAAGAAAATCCAAGAAACAGATGATACACTATTGCATAGAGGTGTGGGGAGGGGTGGAGATACGGGATCACGTAACTTGGCCCGTGTTTGGGACTTTCGAGGAATGGATATGTAAGGCACTGGTGCTTTATGTCAGAAAGAAGGGAGCTGCGGAAGAACAGGAATATGCCGGGGTCTGGGGAAAGATAAATGCGAAGCTGTTACCGGTGAAGATAGGGAATCCTACCACTGTCTCAGGGGATAAGTGGGAACCCTTAGATAATCTACCCCCACCTTATATTGTGCCCGCGCCCCCTCCCCTCCCAGAGCAGAGTAATCCACAAAACCCCGGGAGATTGGGACCCCCTTTGGGACGAGGAATCCAGATGCCCTCGTCTCTTCCATCTGCCCCTTCACTGGAATCACAATCCGGGGCCTCATTCCCACCGAGTGGGCCCCCTCCCTTGCTAGAACCCACGCAGGTTTTTCGGCCACTGGGAGGAAGGACACCCAGTACACACGCCCCTACGCGGGATGATCTGCTGCCAGATTTAGATCTGGCGGCTTTCTTTAGTTCCCCTGCAAATACGCAGCAGGCTTCGGCAGAAGCAAAACATACCCCTCCCGCTAGGAGGACTAGAAGACAACTAAAGAAAGTGAATGAGGTGGAGAGTGAGGGGGAGGGTGAACAGGCTAATCTTCTCCCCCTAAGGGAGATTCCCACTGCTCCGGGAATCATCGGGTACGTAAACGTCCCGATTAATACTAGCGATGTGAGAACCTTCAAAAAGGAGATGGGGAAGCTTATGGATGACCCTTTAGGGGTCTCTGAAAGGCTAGATGAGTTTTTGGGAACCAGCATCTATTCTTATGAGGATCTCACAACCATTCTAAGGTCCCTGTTCAACACAGAGGAAAGAGAAATGATCAGGCAGGCAGGAATAAGGGAATGGGAACGGAGAAACCCTCAGAGCACTCCCGGAGATCAGAAATGGCCAAGTCAAGATCCCCGATGGAATGCTCAGACCGAGGAGGGTAGGAGAAACATGATTGATATGAAAAATATCATCATACAGGGAATCAGAGAGGCCGTGCCCCGGGGACAAAATCTGAGTAAGGTTTTTGGGGAATGTCAGGGGAAAGATGAGACTCCCACAGAATGGTTAGAGAGATTGAGAAAAAGCCTCCAAGTATATTCGGGAACAGACCCTGATTCTCCCGTGGGAGAAGTACTGTTAAAAACCCAGTTTGTGGCAAAATCGTGGGAGGATATCAGGAGAAAGCTGGAGAAGATAGAGGGATGGCAGGAGAAAGGGCTACAGGAATTACTACGGGAAGCCCAGAAAGTCTATATGAGAAG
Organism: Tachycineta bicolor; assembly: GCA_025960845.1. Taxonomy (NCBI): domain Eukaryota; kingdom Metazoa; phylum Chordata; class Aves; order Passeriformes; family Hirundinidae; genus Tachycineta; species Tachycineta bicolor. The sequence goes on along the minus strand of JANEHK010001160.1, from coordinate 9,365 downwards.
GGATGAGGAAAGACAGAAGATACAGGCTAGAGTATTGGTAGCGGCTGTAAGGGAAGCCCAGAAGCAGGAACGCCCACAAGCTTCGGAGAAATTTCTAAGGAAACCACCTCCGAAGGGGTCTGTACGTCCACAAAAAGGAGTCCCAGGGAATCGAATGGAAGTTTTGGAATGTTTTTATTGCAAGAAAAAAGGACATATGAAGAGGGATTGTCCAAAAAGGATAAGGGATGAAAAGATGTTTCAGGAGGACTAGGGACGTCAGGGGCTTTATCTTTTGGGGTCCATAACATCGGGAGAGCCCTTGATAACATTGAAGATAGGACCCAAAGGAACAAAAATGGATTTTTTAGTAGATTCTGGGGCTGAGAGAAGTACATTTAAGCAGTTGCCCCCAGGATGCCATATAAGCAAAGAATTTATGGTAGTTATAGGAGCCAAAGGGGAACCGTTCAAGGTCCCCGTGGTAAAAGATACAGAAATTGAATCAGATAATAAAGTTTGCTTGGGAGACATGTTGTTAGTAGAGGAGGCTGATTACAACCTGCTGGGTAGAGACCTGATGGTTGTACTGGGTATTAACCTCATCATAAGGAATTCACAGATAATGGTTAGCTTATATAAACTAACATGTGAAGATGAGGATAAAATTAACCCCAGGGTATGGCATACAGGAAGGGAAGCTGGAAAGTTAGTTATGGAACCCATAACAATTGAAATTGAAAGGCCTGAAGACCCCATAAGGGTCAGGCAGTACCCAATCCCTCTGGAAGGGAGACGGGGACTAAAACCTATAATAGAAGACTTAATAAAGAAAGGCATTCTGGAACCCTGCATGTCTAGGCTATTAAAAAGACAGATGGGAATTATAGGTTAGTGCAGGATTTAAGAGCCATAAATGAAAGAACAAAAACCTGTTTCCCTGTAGTGGCTAACCCTTATACTCTTCTGAATAGGATATCACCAGAGGACACTTGGTACAGTGTCATAGATCTAAAGGATGCATTCTGGACCTGTCCTTTAGCTGAAAGCAGCAGAGATTTCTTTGCATTTCAATGGGAAGATCCAGACACTAATAGAAAACAGCAACTAAGGTGGGCCTCCCTTCCCCAGGGATTTGTGGACTCCCCAAATTTATTCGGGCAGGCATTAGAACAACTACTAAGTCAGTTCTCCCCTGGGAAAGGAACGAAAGTCTTACAGTATGTTGATGATTTATTAGTGGCTGGTGAAACGGAAGAAGATGTCAGGGAATGTACTATTCAGTTATTAAACTTCTTGGGGGAAAAGGGATTAAAGGTAGCAAAACAAAAGTTACAGCTCACCGAATCAGGGGTGAAATATCTGGGACATTGGCTAATCAAAGGGAAAAAGAAATTAGATCCTGGAAGGGTGGCTGGGATTATAGAATTGCCTCCCCCTAGAACCAAAAGACAAGTACGTCAGCTATTGGGGTTATTAGGATATTGCAGACAATGGATAGAAGGGTATAGTGAAAAGGCCAAATTTTTGTATGAAAAACTAACTGCAGAAAAGATAAAATGGACTGAACAGGATGACGAAAAATTGGAACAACTAAAGGGTGCTTTAGTAACTGCCCCAGTATTAAGTCTCCCTGATATAAACAAGAAGTTCCAATTATTTGTAAATATAGAGAACCACACAGCACATGGGGTGTTGACACAAGAATGGGCTGGGGATAGGAAGCCTGTAGGTTACCTTTCCAAGCTATTGGACCCCGTAAGCAAGGGGTGGCCCACATGCTTGCAGGCAATAGTAGCTGTGGCCTTATTAGTAGAAGAAGCCAAAAAGATTACTTTTGGAGCCCCCATTACGGTTTATTCCCCACATAATGTAAGGACTGTTTTGCAACAAAAAGCTGAGAAATGGCTCACAGATGCAAGGCTTTTAAAATATGAGGCTATCCTTCTTCAGGCTCCAGAATTAGAACTGAAAACAACACAAGCAAGTAACCCTGCTGGGTTCCTATTCGGGGAAGCATCATCTGAGCCCATACATAATTGTGTGGACCTAATAGAATTGCAGACCAAAATTAAAGAGGATCTGGAGGACGAAGAACTCGAAGAAGGGGAAAAATGGTTTGTAGATGGATCAGCCAGAGTCATAGAAGGGAAAAGAAAATCAGGATATGCTATTATAGATGGGAAAACTGGGAGGGTAGTTAAATCAGGCCCCCTGGGTACTTCTTGGTCAGCCCAGGCATGTGAATTGTATGCAGTATTGCAAGCCCTGAGAGAACTCAAAGGAAAAATAGGGACTATTTTTACTGACTCTAAATATGCTTTTGGGGTAGTACATACTTTTGGAAAAATTTGGGAAGAAAGGGGACTGATGAACACCAGAGGCAAGAGTTTAATACATGAGGATTTAATAAGACAGATCCTCAAAGCAGTGAGGGAACCTAAGGCTATTGCAGTAGTATATGTAAAAAGTCATCAAGTGGGATTACAATTCAGAATACGTGGTAATAACCTGGCTGATCAGGAAGCCAGAAAGGCAGCTCTCCTCACCCTAGACATTCCAGAGAGCAGCATAGAACACCCCAGGGAATTTTCCCCTCAGCCTACAGAAAAAGAAATTGAAGAATTCAAGAAAATAAAGGGTGTTTTAGTAAATGGGAAATGGAAATTGGCGGATGGTCGAGAATTAATTCCTAAGGCCTATGCCAGGACCATATTAAAGAGATTACATGCACAAACTCATTGGGGAACCCAAGCTTTAGCAGAACAATTTCTAAAATTTTTTGGATGTAAAGGTATCTTTGAATTGGCAAAACAGGAAGTTCAAGGCTGCTTAGTGTGCCAAAAAATTAATAAGTCAAGGGTTAAGCAAAATGCATTAGGAGGACGCCCCTTAGCATATCGTCCTTTTGGAAGAATACAGGTGGACTTCACCGAGTTACCAAAAATAGGGAGATATAGATACTTGTTAGTAATTGTAGATCAATTAACACATTGGGTAGAGGCATTCCCTAGCCCCAGGGCAACAGCCCAAACAGTAGCGCGCAAGTTACTGGAGGAAATAATACCCAGATATGGGATCCCCGATTCCATAGATTCAGATCAGGGAACCCACTTCACATCTAAGGTCATACAGAACTTGGCAGAAGCCCTGGGGATTAGATGGGAATATCACACACCGTGGCATCCCCAGAGTTCAGGTCAAGTAGAAAGAATGAATCAAACTTTGAAAGCACAGCTATCAAAACTTATGTTGGAGACTAAAATGTCATGGATCAAATGCCTTCCACTAGCTCTCCTAAATATTAGGACGAAGCCCCATACAGGATCAGGATTATCTCCCTTCGAGATGCTATATGGAATGCCCTATGAGCATGGAATGCCAGTCGGACACCCCCGGGTGGAGGATTGTCAGATCCAGTCTTATATTGTTTTAATTAACAAAAATTTACAGGAGCTACGGAAGCGTGGATTAATAGCACAGAGCACTCCTCTAGGATTTGCTATACACCAAATCCAGCCGGGTGATTGGGTGCTAATCCGAAAGTAGAAAGAAGCCCCGCTGTCATCGCATTGGGAGGGACCTTTCCTCGTCCTCCTCACTACAGACACTGCAGTGAGAACAGCTGAGAAAGGCTGGACCCATTCCTCTCGAGCGAAAAAAGTGAAACAACAAAGCAGCTCTCCGCAGTGGAGAATCGCCTCAGCGCCTGGAGATTTAAAGCTAAAGATCCATCGAGATACTCAATGACCAGCGATTATCAGATAAGTTGTAATCAGGCAGGGTGCCCCTGCTATCCGTTTGTTCACTTTAAGTGCGGGTATTGTAAACAGATTTGGGTAACTCATTGTGCCCACGGAGCTAGGCCGTGGAGTTTATGTGTGTCTTGTAAAGAGGAAGAAGTCAGGCTTACCAACCTATTCCTATACATTGCCACCGAGGCGGGATTGTTTGAATTGGATTCTCTAGAGTGGTTCCATTATTTTACTAACGGGATCAGGGGAGGATTAAATAAAAGGGCGGATCCACTCGTAATTGAGTGCAGGAGAACGTTGAAAGTACCCTGTGGAGCAGATCAAATAAAAGTGAATAGGTGGGAACAGTACAAGAGGCGATATGCTCAGAGGAGCACCGGAAGGGACCCGGAGGAATTTCCCTGCTGCCAGGAAGATAGTTTACCCCGCCGCTGGTGGCAACCCAACGGGCGAAGGGTTGAGCAGAGGGATCGACCCATAGGTAACCCTAGTGATCCTGAGTCTAGCCGTGTACCCCACGAATGGCCTCCACAGCCCCCAAGAGAGGATGGGGAAGGGAATTAATCCCTCCGAGGTTCCTTCAAACTTCACTGAGAACGGAGTTTTAAAATCCAGGCTATGAGTAGACTGGCTTACACCAAAAAGGGGGGAAAATCACAAATGGATTAAAGGGTTCAAATTGAACAGATCCAATCACCTGCTGGCAGTATTTAGGAAGAAAAGGGAGGTAAGCAGTCTTCCTCTGATCCCCACCTGCAAAGAATGTAACAAAACTGTATGGATTGGAGGAAAAAGAGAAAGTACCTTTGTAGGATATTTACAAGTTAACCCACTATGTTATGACAAGAAAAAACTGAAAGTGTGTACCCTGAATGGGAAAACATATTGGGTGGGACAAAATGAAAAATTACAAACAGCTGCTTTAACCAATGGACCTATACTACTAGATATGTTAAGTGAAAATGATGAAAGGGTTTGTTTGAGAATGGACAAGGTTTTCTGTTTTTCTAAGGATGAAGAGGGGCTAGACCCAGAGAACAAAATACAGAAAGTAGCCTTAGAACTCAAACGACAAGAATTAGCAGCCAAGAAAAAGAGGATGGAGCAGGAAAGAATGAGGACACTAAGTGAACAGTATGAACAATTAGAAAAACAATCTAATGATTGGAGTCTGGCTACCTCCAGCCAGAATCTTTTCCTAGATTTAGTACAAGAAATTGCTACCGAATTAGGGCTAACTAACTGTTAGATCTGTGGAGGATTGAGATCTGCAGAAAGATGGCCTTAGAAAGGTGAAAGTCTGACTCCTGAACAGTTGCTAAAATGGGACAACACAGTCTTAAACACTTTAACCCGACCAGGAGGGTGGACATTAGATGACCGTGTAATAGGGACAATTTGTATAAGCCGAGAAGGCAACGCTTACAACGAGGTAGTGGGGTACACTCCTTGTCTATCTACTCTGTCAGTAAATTCCAACAATAAGTCCAAAATTTGGCAACCAGAACCCCCTAATGGGTATTGGGGAAAGAAAAGAGAAGAGAGATGTAATTGGGTAAAGGAAATTGAACTCTGTTGGCATGAGATAGCTAACACTAACCCTTACCACTCTCTAACCGAATTAGCAAAATTTTGGGAAAAGCCTGAAATTACAAATATGGAATGGAAGGCTCCCAGCGGAATTTACTGGATTTGTGGGAAAAGAGCATATAGTGAGTTACCCCGGAAATGGAAAGGGTCTTGTACCCTAGGAATGATTAGACCCTCTTTCTTTACACTCCCCCGAACTGGCAGTGATTTACTAGGGGCACCTTTATACGAGACCCTCAGCAGGAAGAAGCGAGAAGTAAAGAAAGAATTTCCACAGGTGGGAGGAAATCAAAAATGGGGAGAGGAAGAATGGCCCGCAGAACGCATTATAGAATATTATGGTCCCGCCACAAGACGGGAGCTGGGGATATAGAACCCCAGTGTACTTGTTAAACCGGCTAATTAGGTTACAAGCCGTAGTAGAAATAGTGTCCAATCATACCTCAGATGCCTTAGAATTATTAGCCAGACAGCACTCACAGATGAGAGCTTTCGTATACCAAAATAGAATAGCTTTGGACTATTTATTAGCAGAAGAAGGGGGTGTTTGTGGGAAATTCAATGACTCAGAGTGCTGTGTTGAAATAAATGATTATGGGGAAACTATCAGAGATTTAGCTACAGAAATAAAAAAGGTAGCACATGTCCCAGTTCAAACATGGAATTCAATACTTAAGGCATCATGGTGGGATCAGATTTTTGGAGCAGGAGATTGGTGGAAAAAGGTGGGATTCTTTATCCTGTGCTCTGTGGCTGGATTAGTATTTTTGCCCTGCCTAATACCTTGCCTAATAAGACTAATTCACACCGTAGTCCAGGGGATGCAAGTAGCAGCCCTTCCTATGGATCCTGAATTAGCCTCAGGGGGGTTAGCCAAGAATAAAGCCACCTCGAAAATTATGAACTTAACTAAAAAAGGGAGTACTGCTGCCCAAGTTTTAGAAAAGTTTGAAGCCCAAATGCAGGAGAAGAATACAGAGAGGACATATTGGAGTAAAACAGCAAAAAAAAAGCTAACAGAATAATGGTTAAGAGGCTTTTTTATCTTGGCAGAGAAAAAAGACTATAACCGAAACACGAATTAAATTGGTGAATTTGGAAGAGGGGGGATTGTAATATATGTGCTAAAGTTAATTCGTGTTATCAAATTATAAAGAGTAAATGTTCATTGTATAATCATGAGTGGTAAAGATTTGCCCAAAATAATATGGATAAGAGTGAACTGGAAAAACCAAAATAAAAAGGAATTTTCCTCGGCTCTAGAAGGACGGGTGGGACATGGAGAAAGAATGCCTGGAATTACCTGAGAGGGGAACCTAGAAACTCCCGTTTCCAGGAATACTTGAGAGGACACAAAGGACCACAGAAGACAGAGATACCAGCCCGGAGACCGAGATGATTACTTCAGATGGATATCTCCACTCGTCTCCGCTGAAAATTAACATATCTACGACACACCCGGGCCCAGCCATCAGCTGCATTGTTCCACCCTACCGGTCCATTCAAACCCCCGATACCAGGACCAGCATGAATAAGGAAGATGCCCTGGAGGGGAGACCGTCGAAATCCCTGACTGCACCTCGCGATTCAATGTATAAAAAGGGGACAGCTGGAGACCAAAATTGTGAACTTGGGGGATAGCAGGCTGACAGAGTCTGTATCCGTGTTCACCCAGCGGCGATCCCGGGCTCGGCGCTGTACTTTTACTTGTGGCTTTTCGAGACTGTTATTTTGTCTCAAAATAAAATTCTAAATTTTGATAAATCGGATTTGGTCCATTTAGTTTATAACAACAATCAATACAACATAATACATATAGTAAATATCTTGCATAGAGCCATATAATAGGCACTTTTCACAAACATTTTAAAACAAGTGATTGGCATTTTTCACATTCCCAAAGGTATGTACAATCCCAAAAGAATATTTTGAATCAGCATAAAGAGTCCCCAGTTTGTCTTTTAGGAGTTCTAAAGCCTGGTACAAAGCGTGTAACTCACAAGTCTGAGATGACCAGCTGGAACTTAATCCTCTCCTCTCCTCTCCTCTCCTCTCCTCTCCTCTCCTCTCCTCTCCTTTTCATAACTAGTATTTTTTCCCATCAACAACTGCATACCCAGATCTTCATTTCCCCTCCAACACCCTCAGTGAACCATCAATGAAATATTTCTCTCCTTCAGATAATTCCATCTCACTTAGATCAGGGGTTATTTTACTTTGTCATTTGATTAATTCCACACAATCATAAATCAGCTCCTCAGTTGGCTTCCCATATAAAAATTGAGCAGGATTCTGGGCAGGAGTAACCTTAAGCTCCAGTTGGGGAGACTGTAACACGATGGCTTCATATTTTAAAATACAGCTAATAGTAAGCCACTTTTCTGCTTTCTGATGTAAGATGACTCTCACAATGTGCTTGAACAAGCAGGGGTTGTGATGTTCTTTTAGATCTCAGAGTGCAAAAGACAACACAGGGGATTTCAGTATTAGTCAAAACAAATGCCAAAAGTAAAAACAAAAAAAACAAAAAAAACAAAAGACCCACCTTTTATTGATTTACCACAGCAAACGTGATTGAGGGATTAAGAGTGAGAGAAAGAAATAGAGAAACAGAGAGAGGAAAGAAGGGATATAGCTACCAAAGGTGGAGACCAAGTCCTCATGGTCCGGTCAATGGATCCGCCTGTCACATCGCGGAGAGTCTCTCAAAATCTCTGGTTCACTCAGGGGTTGTTATCATAGTCCTCTATCGCAGGGGGAACAGGTAGTCCATGTTCTCAGCAGTAAGTGAGAGCCGTTATCTTCTTGGTCCAACGACCACACCTGCAGGCAAACATCTCGCTTTGGTCAAGTCACCCCACCCCCCGTACTGGGTTTATAGGGGTCTCATGTCTCAGTCCTTGAGAGGGGCTTTGTACAGACGTCTCAGTCTCAGTCCTTGGGAGGGGGCTTTGATCTCCATCTGTCACGGTGGCTGTGGAGCAGATGAGGGATCTTCTGTGGGGGACCACCAAAGTTACCCCAGAAAGTCCACTTGGTCAAGTGGTTGGGAAATTCATAGGCTATTGTCATGAAGCAGGGACCATGCAGCAGGTGCAATCTTCAGGTACAGAATTGCCATTACACTGCTCAAAGCCAGTGTACCGTGGCGTGCTGACACAGGAAAATGCACCTGCAGACGATTGGCAAGCATCCACCTCGAGCAGGCCAGAACTGCAGTGGGGTCCTCGGGGTCCTCACGATGATCATGAGGCAAATGAGGGGAACCTCAGACCGACTCTTACACCAAGTCCAGGGTGCTCAGTGGCTGGTCAGTTTGATGACTGTGTGTGGCTCTGGATGCTCCCCTTGGAGCATCTCCAAGGCATGGAATGTTGGAGCTGCCCCCAGCCATGGTGTCACAGAGAATGGAACCTTGGAGCTGCCAGCACGGTGATGTCCCAGAGAGGGGAACACTGGGGCTGTGCCACTCCTGGCCTGGCCCCAAGAGCTCTGGCAGCACCTGGAGGAGACACCAAGGCTGAGCTGGGAGGGAGGCAGCAGGATCATGGAGTGCAGGCCGCTGCCCTGCAGAGACAGCCCAACAGTGGCAGCCTGGGCATCCCCTTGGAGCAATGTCCAAAGGCTCCTGGAGCTGCAGCAGCCACAGAGCTGTGAACATTGCAGTGGCCACAGAGCTCTGGGGAAAGGTCCCGGCCCTGGCTTGGGGCTGGGCCAGAGCCCAGGGAGCAAATCAACTTGCAGCTGTTGCCCCAGAGCAGGGAAGAGCAGGAATTGCTGGCTGGGAGAGACTCTTGCCAAGGGCCTGCAGTACCAGGACACAGGCCATGGCTGGACACTGCTTGGGGCCAGGGTGAGCTGGGATGTGGGGATGGACTTGTTCTCTGGGAGGGCGGTGGGGCCCTGGCACAGAGTGGGAGGAAAAGCTGCGGCTGCCCTGGAATGGCTGGAAGTGTGCAAGGGCTGGTTGCAGGGGACTTGGTGGCCAGAAGACGTGTGGTGTGGTGTGGTGTGGTGTGGTGTGGTGTGGTGTGGTGTGGT
>JANEHK010001159.1:2150-14263 GCA_025960845.1 Tachycineta bicolor | reverse complement strand
CTGACAACCTAGAACAGTTCTCTTGTGGGTTTTTTAAACTGTCACAAAAACAACCACCTGGGGAAACTTGCTTTTGTGACCCCTCCCATTACCAGGTTTTCAAGCTGCTTATGGGTCATGGGTCTTAGACTTTTGCATCCTGGGGTGTCACCTTTTAAAGATGAATAACTCTAAAGCAAAGGATTCTTCACCTCAAGGTACAGAGATATCTTCTCACTTCTTCACTGGCACAGAGAGCTTCTCATCTTTATCTCTGTTCAAGCATCTTATAGGATATTACTTAGTTCATCACAAACACTTTTGCTTGAATCCACACACAAATCTAAACAATCATGTCGCCAAATGCGTATCTTTTCCATAATTTAAAGGAATCATTTAAATATAGTTTATTTCTTTAGGCTCAAATATAAATTGAACAGCCAACTCTTCAACCCTCTGTCCCAATAGTCTTTTCACTCTTGCTCTACTGATTTAATGCTGTTTCTTCTTTACGTTCACTCTGTCCTTTTCCTTGTTCTCTCAGAGAAGGGCCAAGCTCTAGAAGCTTCATGTTGCCAGGAAAGGGTTAAATCTGCCTAGAGTCTTTTTTTCTCCCGAGGTAGTTCATGGTATTAGATGTTGAAAGCTGTGCTGGTAAGGGAAGAAGAACTCACACAGAAACATCAGAGATCAGAGCACCTGGGCAGTCTGGATTCACAAAAAGACCAGGCAGGATCATAAATGCCTTCTCAGCCCACCCCTTGGTGTAAATTGGGGTGGCCTCAGCCTATATGGTGCCCATAGCTCTTATCAGGGGCCCAGGAGAGATTTCTCCTGCTCCAGGGAAGTTTGGAGAAAGCAGTTGTTGTAAAGCAGCAACCTCTCCTTCCCCCCCTCTTCACCCGGGCGCCGATGGAATCCGGCCAGGCCTCAGGCCAGCTCCCTCCCAAAAAGGGGGGAGCAGCAGGGCCAGCTCGATGTTACTTGTCTCTCTCTGGCCAAAAGAAAGAAGGAAAAAGCCCACCTACAAGAAATCAAAGGGTTTCATTTGGTACTTCCCAAAGTCATAGATAACAATTTTCAGTAGTTAAAACAGATGCCAATATTCCAGCTAACCCTCTGATAGGTTCCTTCCCTTTCTAAAGCAATTCCCAGGTCCTGACCTGGAGAATCATTCTACATTCTTCTAGAACTAAAAAACTAAACTATACTAACCCATGACACTAGAGTAGTCTCTTTATACAGTCAGCATCTCTTCAGGTCCTTTCTTTTGAGTGCAAGTAGGTCTAGCTTTTAATATCATCAAAGAATCTGGTTTCCCTTTTGCTATCAATTCTGGATCAATGAGCATTGCTGTCATTTGCATTCCTTGTATCACTGGGTGGATTAGTCTAATAAGACATGGAATCATGCATGGTAAGAATAACAATCCGAATCCGGAACACAACACCTAAATCCCACCTTCTTCCACCAGACTCCTTCAAAGAGGTTATCCCACCAATCTGTTTTTAGAATAGAATTCCACTTTTGAACAGGTAGGTGTGGTACTCTTTTAATTTCTTCAGCAAGTTTTGTGATGGCTTCCCCATGATCATCTCTCTGCACACAGCACTCAGATTCATTAAATTTTCCTCAAACTCCCCCTTCTTCAGCCAACAGATAATCTAGGGCAATTCTGGTTTGATATACAAATGCTCACATTTGTGAATGCTGCTTGGCCAGTAGCTTCAGGGCATCAGCAGTATGGTTTGATACAACCTCCGCTACTGCCTGGAGTCTTATCAATGGATTAAATAGATAAATTTGGGTCCTATATCCCCAAGATCCATCCTCAGCCCAAGTTGCTGGGTCATAATATGCTATGATTCTTTCTGCAGGCCATTCTTCTTCCCCCCATTCCTGATTTCCCCCTGCCATTGGAAAGTTGAGGTTTAAATCTCTTTTATTCCTTTCTAGAGTCTCATCAAGTGGTGTTCCCTGCATATTGCTCCTAGACCTCGGTATGACGAAGAAGGAGGGTCGTATAACTCCTCAGGTACAGGTTCCTTCCCACTTTTGAGGTAATTCACTCTATGCTCATTGCCCATAAATGTAAAATTGTCTATCAGGGGCTTTCCATTTACTGTCTGTTTTTTCTTGTTGTTCCAAATAGGATTTAAGGTCTTGTTTTTTGGATTGGTAGGATTTAGCTCCAGGACTTTTATGCCAGCACAAATCAGTTTGATTTTTCCACTCACAATTCATTTCCTTTGTTATTCCCCAATACCCAGTAAAAGTTTTTGGTTGCCAGGTCTTCGATTTGTTATTCAAATTAACTACTAAGGTAGATATACAAGGAGTATATCCTGCTACTTCCTTATATTTCCTTCCTTCTCAAGTCATACAAACTGTTCCAATTACTTGATGACTCAAAATGCATCCTTCAAGTCGTTTTAATGTCTTGGAAATTTGAGTATAATTCCATTTTAAAAATTGTTCTGGAGCTAGACTCGTACCTCTCCACAGCCATCTTTCAGCCATTCCAAGTCCCCCATAGATCCAGCATTTGGATAATCCGAATTCCATAGCAACTTCTTGCATCAAATCTACAAAAACGATATTATTTAAGGTTGTCAAATCCCAGTCGCTATACTGCTGTTTGAATTGTTCATACAGCTTATCCAGTTCCTTTAATTCTTTCCCTATGGCCTTTTTTCGTATTTGTATTTCTTTTGTTTCATTTGGGGGGTGGTTTTGTTTGTTTGTTTGTTTGTTTTGTTTTTGGTTGTTTTTTGTTGTTGTTGTTGTTGTTTTCCTTAGGGCTGTACCTCCTATACCTATGCTTGGATCATTTCCATTTTTATCTTTCTCAAAAAAAAAAAAAAAAAAAAAAAAAAAAAAAATTATGAGGACAGTTTTGAGCACTGTAAGGATATGGAGCTGGTCCATTAAATCCTAAATCTTTCCTTAACCAATACATTTTCCTATTTTTAACACAAACATCTATAAAATTGCTGTGTTTGTAGCAGGCAGCACTAACATGTGGATGTGCTGTGAACACAAATTCCATCTTGTCTTTGACCCACATGGAGTGATGGCATTTATTACAGGGATCAACATTATTGGGACTTTGTTTTTGCATAGATTGTTCTCTCATTGCCCACCCTTGTGCTGCTTGTTTTATTATTGTTTGTTGTTGCAATTGCTCATTCCCTTCTCTCATGGACTCTGTCCAGAGTGGCTCCATAGCTTTGGCCAGTTGCCAAGGGCATCACGACAAACACAATGATAATAATTCTCAGGAGTTTTGGCTTTCTACCATTCTCAAGGCCCTTTGGGTTGCAGCCAAGGGCCAAGGTGTCAGGATTCTTGGCAGCAAAGTTTATATGCTGGGATCTAGTCACTGGTGCATTTGGTCTCACTGGTACCCTTGGCCTCATGTTTGTTTCAAGGATGGCACAGATTACTCACAGTTCTCACAGCACTGCCCTCTCTCTCTCTTTTTCTGGGTTAGTTAGTATTTCTTCTTTTAGTCTAAACCACCAAAGCTCCAGAGATGTGCCCACCACAATAAGATTTGCTTTATCACTACTTCAGTTAACAACCTGATTTGTTGGTCACTTTTTGCTCCAAAGTTGGGGATTATTATTAAGTTTTCATCACCACCAACAGGCACATTCGCAATGCCAATTCACATCTGAAATGTGTCTATAGCTTGGCACACAAATTCCTTCTCCACAGAAGCTGTCTATTATAATATAGTGGTCTATAATATTATGAATCGTTTGCTCTCTTACCTGCTCAAAAGCTAATATAGTAAAAACTCACTTGTTTAAATTTTCTATTAATTGTACCGCTGCATAAAAGGTTCCATCTTCATATCTCAAAGGTGTTCCTAAAAAAATAACTGGAAAAGCTTTTTAAAGTTAACTGTTCACGCACGCAATCTAAGCAAGTTAAACAAATCAATTGTCTCTCTCTTTCTTCTGCTCTTGTTATTCTCCACCACAAATTAAGGCAAAGCGCACAAATAACACAAACCCATGGGCGACACTCTAAGCCATGCTTAGTACACTCCCAGTGTGTTACTTGTTCTTGGACTCTTTTAGTAACAGGTGTTTCCAGTCTCTTGTTCTGGAATTGTAGTTCCTCAATGAAATCTGTTAGTGTTAGTTGCTGAGGGCCTCTTAAAAGGTTTTCAATCTGTTCAGGCTGTTCCCATTGATCAAGGAAGTGTCTAATCCCTTCCCATCGGCATTGTTCTGCCTCCAAACTCAATGGAGTTGCTGTTGACAGCCAGTCCAGAATGCCTGATTTTTCTAATAAATAGAAGTTAGTTGCAATTACAAAACACAAAACTTTAATTGTTAACTATCAAATGAGTTTTATAACCTGAATAGGTTAAGCAAGACAATTTAACTTTTTCTGTTGTTTCGGGGTATCCTACTGTATCCACATCTTACTTTTATTATCCTTTCTTGTTCTTGCAGTGTTCTCAAAGCCACTAATCCTTCCAAGTGATATGCTAAATAAATAAATGTTCTTTGTACTTGATCTTCTACTATAAAAGTATCAATGTTGATCTGTGCTAAAACCCATTTGTGCATTCTAAAGTCTCACTCTACTCTACTAAAACATCATATACAATTAATCATAAAAGCTACATCTCTTTGGTCTCAAGGTACAGTTGTTCTGTGCCAATGTCTTTGTCTCAGCCACTTCATGGTCACTGCTTTACACCGCTCACACTGATGACCGTGTTTGCAGCAACCTTGCTGAAACATGGGAACTTCTCTCTGTGGGATGGCAGCTTCTGACCTTTCTGTACTAAGGATATCTTGAATATCCTGAGGCTGGGTTATTCTTTTAATATGTGGGTGGCACAGCAAATGTATTGCAGCATTATGTGAAATCCACAGCCAAAAACGATTTTCCATATGAACTATAGCCTCTGGGCACCAAATGTTTTCTTCAGCCGTGTTGTGGATTAATTACAGTTTTACTTTAAACTGTTTAGGACTTTTTTTTTTTTTTTTTTTTTTTTTTTAATTAAACCTTTTTTTAAATAAAACGGTTTAATCAAATGTAAGTCTTTTTGAATTTTACTTTCAGGTCTCCTGGTGTCTAAATAATTTTCCAATTTTCTAATTTATTGGGTATAGATCCTTTTATCCTTGAAGCCTGAGTCTATCCTTTTTCTGCCATTCGAACTGTGGTTTTGTCAGGGAGAATCCATTGTCCCTCTTTTCGACTTGCTCCTAGGTTTTTCATGGCTTCTCCTTCTGCTAAAGAACAGTATGGTGTTTGATTTTGTGCTCCTGCTTCCTGAAAAGTCATAATTACATTGCTCTTTTCCCTCAGGGCAGCTTTCTTAGCTTCATCATCAGCCAAATTGTTTCTTCTTGTTCTAATGTTTCTCCCCCTCTGGTGGCCTTTCACATGAACCACTGCTATCTTTTTTGGGCTATTCAAAGGTTTAAGAACTTGAATTTTCCATCCTTGGTGCATTAATCCTTTTCTTTGAGTGTTTTAAGTCCCCTTTCTTTCCAAATTTTTCTAAATGTGTGCACTACCCCAAAGGCATATTTTGAGTTGGTGTACATGGTCCCTTCTTGATCCTTTCATAACAGCAATGCACAGAATAATGCATAGAGTTCACAGGCTTGTGCTGACCAGGATGGGCTAAGGGGACCAGATTCTTTTACTTCCAGTTTTTCTCCACGAATTATGGCATACCCAGATTTCCTTCTTCCGTCTACCACTTAGGTTGATATATTTCTAAATAGTTTTTCTCTTGTTTTTAATTATTGTTCTCTCAAATCTGGGCGTATTTTTGTTTGTAACTCTATGACCCCCATGCAATCATGAATTAATTCTTCCCCTGGGTCTCCATAAAGGAATTGAGAGGGGCTTTGTATATTTGTCACTCTCAGCTCTAATTCAGAGGAGACTATCAAGATAGCCTCATATTTTAATATTCTGCTCTGTTAACCATGTTTTGGCCTCTTTAGCAAGGATATCCCTTATATTATGGGGGTGTACACTTCCAGTGGTGCCCCAAAATTACTTTTCGGGCTTCTTCTACTAACACAGCAGTGCCTACCAGAGCTTGCAGGCATGTTGGCCAACTCTTACTAACTGGATCCAATAATTTGGAATAATATCCTACTGGCTTTCAGCTTCCTGCCCAACCTTGAGTCAATACCTCATAAGCTGTTTGATCAACTGTATTAACAAATAATTGAAAAAGCTTGTCTAAATTGGGAATACTCAGTACAGGAGCTTGCAGTAGGTCTTCTTTAACCTGCTCAGATTTTTTCCTGATCCATTTCACTCCATTCCAAGCAATTGCTAGTTAATTTCTCATATAAAAATATAACTTTTCTACTAAACCCTTCTATCTACTGCCTACAAAACCCCAAAGTCTCAAAAACTGCTTTATTTCTCTTTTAGACTTTGGGAGTCCCATGTTCAATACTCCTGGAACCCTTTCAGGGTTTAGCTTTTTCTTTTGCTTACTAATCCAATGACCTAAATACCACACTTTCGACTCTACAAACTGCAATTTTGACTTTGCTATCTTCAGCCCGTTTTCTCCCAGAAAATTTAGAAGCTTAATAGTACCCTTTCTAGTTTCCTCTTCAGTTTCTCCTGCTACTAACAAATCATCTACATACTGTAGAAGCTTAATTCCTTTGGGTAACTCAAAGGACTTCCAAAGATTTTCTCACGCCCTCCCAAAAAGATTCGTTGCCTCTGTAAAACCTTGAGGTAACACTGTTCACCTTAATTGTTCTCTCCTACCTGTATCTGGGTCCTCCTACTCAAAGGCAATCCCTACTGCCCTCATCCAGAGGGCAAGTTCAAAAGGCATCCTTTAAATCCATGACACTGTGCCAAATGTAATTAGGAGGTATCTGGCTTAGCTACTCCTGGAAAGCGGGTAATGGTTCTTTGATTTACCGCTCTGAGATCCTGCACTAGTCGGTAGCTACCATCAGGCTTCTTTACCGGCAGGATGGGGGTATTATGTGGTGACACACAGGACTCCAACACCCCTGATGTACTGAATTCTCAACTCCCGGTTTCAATCACTTCCGACCTTCCAGTGATATTGGATATTGTTTTACTCGAATGGGGATTTCTGGGTTCTGTATTTCAACGCTAATGGGCTGAATGTTTAATTTTCCTGCTTCACCAGTATACCACACAGTGTCGCTAATCTCAAAATTATCTTCTTCACTTAAAGAATGGATTTTAAATTTTCCTTCACAGGGTGTTCTTTTAATCCCCAAGGCTATTATTAAGTCCCTTCCTTATAAATTATTATCAGCCTCAGGTATTAATACCAAATCATTCAGTCCAAATTTTTTATCCAATTCATTCTGCACATTTTTAATTACAGGAACCAGAAAAACTTCTCCATTAACCCCAAATACTGGGACACGTTCACGACTTACTTCACATCCTTGTGGTAGTTTTCTTACTGTTGAGCTAGTAGCTTCTGTGTCCACCAAAAATGTGATTTCTTCATTTTGAGGACTTATTTTCAGTTTTATCAAGGGCTCTTCTAGATGTTCAGTCCTCATTAAATAGAGCTCCTGACTCCTCTAAATCTTCTTGAAATATTTTCTCATCTCGCTGCCTCTTTCTACAGAATTTCTGTAGATGTCCCTTTTTGTGGCAATAAAAACAAGTGGGTCCTGTACCCCTGGAGGTAGGACAAGAAGTTTGTAAGTGTCCTTTCTGGTGACAAGAGAAAACACGTGGATCTCGTATCCCCAGAGGTGGGACCTGCCTTTTTCTGTTGTTTGTTCTTTCCTGACCATTTCTCTGTATTCATGGTTGTCTGTGTTTCCTTGACTGCTGCCATTGAAATCTGTGGTTTTGTCTTTTGCCTCTCCTCATCTCTTCTCACAAGCACTTTCTGTGCTTCTCTTAACAATTCCTGAAGCCCCCTATCCTGCCAATGTTCTACTTTTTCCAGCTTCTTCCTGATGTGCCCCCAGGCCTTAGCTACACATTGTGTTTCCAAAAGGACCTGTCCTGCTGCAGTATCGGGGTCTACACCTGAATAGAACTGCAAGGCTTTTCTTAGTCTTTCTAACCAGTCTGCCAGGGGTTCATCCTTCCCTTGATGCTCACTTAGAGCTTTCCTTATATTCTGCCCCTTGGGCACTGTTCCCTGGATTCCTTGGATAATCATCCACCGGAGATCACTCCTATTCTGCCTGTGTCTTTCATTCTGATTATTCCAACCTGGAACTTGCATAGGCCATTTCTGATCCCCCTGGTCTGGCCCCTGACATTCTCTATCCCAAACCCTCATCCCTGAATGTCTAATCATTTCTCTTTCTTCCATGGTAAACAAGATTCCTAAGATAGACTGCAGTTCCACCCAGGTGTATATATTCGGCCCCAAGAACTGATCTAATCTCTCTGCCACTCCAAGAGGATCCTCTAGCAGCCTGCCCATCTCCTTCTTAAGCTCCCTAACATCCCCTGTGTTCAGGGGAACACTCACATCACCAATAGGTCTCTGTTCTGGATTTGCCATTGGAACTTTTCTAAGCGGGTATAGTCCATCTTCCATTTGTGCTTCCCCATCCCCATCATCACTTCTCCCCATCCCCCACCTCTAGTTCTATGTGCTACTGGGTCCTCCTGAATAGGGGCTGCGTTTGCATTTACAGGAGGACCTTTGGGGGCTTGGGGTTGAACAGGCTGATGAGGTTGCCTATAAGGAGGTGGGAGGTGACCTAACGGATCCTAGGGCTCGTGTCTGTCTTTGTTGGCTGCTTGCCCTCTAGTTTGTAAAGGATAGAATGGAAAAACCTCACTTCCCTGCCTTTGAGCGACAAATTCACCCTTTCCCCTGGGAAGCCACAGAGCAGCATATTTGCTTTCTTCCTGAATAAAAGACTCTTTTGAATTCACCTACAAATTCAAAGCCTGGCAAATCCAACATTCAAAGGGTCCAAACTTTGGCCAATATAAGTTGTCTTTCCAGATAATTTCCTTTGTCCATTCAAACATACAATAATTAATAATTATCTGTTTACTTTTTCCTCTTTGGGATTCCCATGCATACCAGTATTGTAACATCCTCCCCAGTGGACTGTACTGAGGTATGTTCCCCTTCTGAGAACCCCCCTCACAGTTCCCAGCTATACCAGGCTCTTGTGAATTTCCTTCATAATTCAGCTCCTGGGTCTAAGGACTTACTCTTGTTTGGACCCATTTTTGGTGGCAAAAAACCAAGAAATCCCTGGTACCAGGAAAATTTTGGTCTCCCTCACTCACTTTGTGATTCAATTCTCTCACTTATTATTTTGTTGCACTATCTTGTCTTTTACCGTTTGCCTCATGCTTAATTCCAATCTTTCTCCCAATCTGTCTTCCCTGACTACATCGTTCTAGCCACTTCCCCTCGCAATCCCGCTTAGTCTTGTACTAAAGTTACCAACTATTTACTTCTCAAAGAAAATTGAACTTGACTCAATTGCTCCCCTCCTTATTCACCTCACTCTATGATCAGATCACTCTCTTCTCCTCAAGGACCTTCCCATGGGTTCTCGGGCTGGGACCCTCCCTGCCAGTCCCTCCCAGGGAACCTCACTCATTCTCTCTTTTCACTTCCCTCCTTTCCCGTCTGGTCTCCTCACAGAGAGCCAAAAATGCGGTACTGGGAGGTTCGCACTTGCTTCCGGGGTCTGGGCTACCAGCCCCCATTTTAGATATTCTACACACACACAGACATACAGCCATGCCCCTGCCCTACACCGTGGTACTTACACTGTCCATTTTCCCACGCGGTTCTTGTGCAGAAGATGTTTTACAGGCACCTTTAACTTTAGCTGGCAGTCCAATGGCAGCTTTTATTCATGCCTCCTGTTGCTCGCTTCTTTTTCTTATGCATTATTGAAATTGGAACTCCTTCTCCAAGGGAGCCTGGTCTCAGCTCAGGACCACCTTAAAAGATCTGGTGGGGAACTCTGTAATGGTGTGGGATTAAGTTTTGGTTTTATTGTATGTGCTATTAATTTATGGTTCGTTCTATGTATTCCAATTTGTTCCCCCTAATGATCTTTCCCTGCTCTTCTCCCCTCCAACTGTTATATGTCAATCCCCCACCTCCCCTCCTCTGGGGTCTGCCTGTCATCTTGAGGCCTTCCCCTGGAGCTAGAAAGTTCTTACAAGGGCATCAAGTGATAGGTCAGATCCAGAGGGGGTCCCTCCTCATCATTTATGTTTGGTTTATGAAAATACCATTCATCTGTGTGACACCTCCCTGGTGATTTCTGATTTGCTCACCCACTGCCTCTTCTCCTGGTTCCACCCCAGATAAAAGCTGCTGGCAAGCAGCCTGGGGGTCTCTGCCTGGGCAGTTACCTGGAGGTCAGGAGGTCCCACGCCAGGGCTCCAATTAAATCTTGTGACCCGTTTAGCAGAGTCCGCATTTCTATCTCCACCGTCGTTGCCCTGCACCACCTGTGCCTGCTGCCGAGGTCGTGTGGGATCCAAGGCCCCACAGGATCGGGTTAGCTGGCACGGCCAGCTGTCCGTACCTTTCCACACCGCGGTGCCTGAGCTAGACCGGGCGTGCGTGGAGACCATGCTTAAGGCACCGCAACATCCTTCTTTTATTTTCATTTCTTGCCTGATGCTAGCATTTGAATTGGAGTATTTTGGCAAAAGTTGGTCCTTTTCAGTGCCCCTCATTTCAGCTCAGTCCATTTGGTCTCAATCATTCCGGTTCCAAATATTCTCGGTTGTTTTCATTCGCACTGTTTCTCATCATATCTCCTTTCCTGAGTGTTTGTTAGACTTTGTTCCCTGTTTTCAAGATTTTGTTCCCTTTCCCGAAAGAAAGACTTTCCACAGGGAATGACATCTTGCCATTTCAATGAAGATTAATTGGACAAGCTTCTGTCCCTTTCCCTGCACTTCTTGTCATACCATCCATTTTGTGCTTTTCACATGCTTCCAAAATTTTTCCTTTTTTCCTTTTAAGCTTGCATTTCTTCCATTTCCTTTCCTCTCCTTTCTTATTTCCATTTCTTGCTTGATTACAGCATTTGAATTGGAGTATGTTTGGCAAGTGTTGGTCCTTTTCTGTGCCCCCTATTTCATCTCAGTCCATTTGGCCACAATCACTCCAATTCCAACTTATTTTGGTTGAATTTATTTGCATCCTTTTTTCATCATATCTCCTTTCCTGGGCATTTGTTCTAATTGGATCCCTGATTTTAATATTTCACTCCCTTTCCCAAAAGGATGACTTTCCTTTTGGGAAAGGAATGAAATATTGCAATTTCAATTAGGATTCATTTGGTAAGCCTCCATCCCTTTCCCTGCACTTCTTGTCATCACATTCATATTGTGATTACCACATTCTTTCAAATTTTACCCTTTTTCATTTTAAACTTGCATTTCTTTGATTTCTTTTCATCTCCTTCTTTTATTTCCATTTCTTGACGGATTGCAGCATTTGAATTGGTGTACATTTGGCAAGTGTTCGTCCTTTTCAGTGCCCCTCATTTCATCTCAGTCCATTTGGTCACAATCACTCCGGTTCCAAATTTTTTTCTTTTTGTATTTATTTTTGTTGTTTCACACCGTATATCCTTACCTGAGCGTTTGTTAAATTTTTTCAGTTGCTTGCCCTGCACTTCCTATAATCCCATTCACTTTTTGTTTTTCACGTGCTTTCAAAATTTTCCCATTTTCATTTTAAGCTTGCATTTCTTTAATTTCTTTACCTCTCCTTCTTCTGTTTCATTTTCTTGCCTGATTGCAGCATTTGAATTGGCGTATGTTTGTCAAGTGCTGGTCCTTTTCAGTGCCTCTCATTTCAGCTCAGTCCATTTGGACTCAATCGCTCCAGTTCCAAATTATCTTGGTTGTTTTCATTTGCATTGTTTCTCATCATATCTCCTTTCCTGAGCGTTTGTTAGACTTTTTTCACTGTTTTCAAGATTTCAATGACTAAATTAAACGGACAAGCTTCACTCCCTTTCCCTGCACTTCTTGTCATCCCATTCACTTTTTGCTTCTCAGGGGCTTTCAAAATTTTCCCTTTTTCATTTTAAGCTTGCATTTCTTCAGTTTCATTTTCTCTCCATCCTTCCTTTATTTCTACTTCTCACCTAGTT